>VYZP01072931.1:0-46250 GCA_013400635.1 Hypocryptadius cinnamomeus | reverse complement strand
CGCCTCCCTCCGTGCTCGCCTCCCGCCCCGCTCCCCGGCCTTCCGCTCCCGCCGTGCCGCGGCCCCGCGCCCGCTCACCCGCAGCAGCTCCAGCGCCGCGCCGGGCTCCACTGCGGCGCCCCAGTAGAGTTAACGCGCCGCGGGATTGGCCCAGGCGCGGCCCGGAGCTCGGAACGCCCCTATCGGGCAGGGCAGGGCAGCGCGGAGCTCCGCCTCCCCGGCGTCCGCCGCACGTTCCGCCTGCTGCGGCTGCTCATGCTGCTCATGCTGCGGGTCCGTGTCCCGCCGCCCGCACAGCCCACCCCAGGGCTCGGCCGTGTGCCTGCTGTGTGCCCTGCCTCGCCTTGCTGCGCACAGGGAGCGTAAGGAAGCACAGAATCACAGGGGAGAGCTCCAAGGTCATCCAGTCCAACCATCCAGCCAGCATCACCACTGTGACCGCTAAACCGTGTGACCCAGCACCTTTTAAGCGCTCCAGGGGTCACGACTCCATCACCTCTCTAGAAACCTATTCCAGTGCCTGAAACGGCAAAAACCAATTTTCTAATAATTCTAGCAATTTTCTAATACCTAATCTGAATCTCCCATCTCAGCTAAATGGCCATTTCCTCTAATCCTCTCACTGTAGGCATGGTAGAAGAGACTGGTCCCCTCCTCACTACGACCTACTTCCTTTACAAAGAATGAAGCTGTCTGCTTTATAAATTGCCTTTAGGTGCCCTTGGTACGGTGGAGGAGCCACTTGCCAAGTGGCATGTGTTTCACTGGCTGCACACCAAGTCCCAGCTTCCCCACGGGAAGGGCTGGAAGTGGGGCAGGGAGATGAGGTTAGCCACTCTTCGTGGGAAGGCATGCTTGTACCGCAGTACAAGAAGGAGTGGGTCACAGATTCATCATCCCCACCCTCTCAGCATTTTGAAGGATGAGGGCAAGAAAAATATTTTCCTCCCTGGGTGGTGCAAACAAGACACAGGACTTGCTCTGGCTTGGGAGGCTCTCAGCATCCTCAGGTCCCAGCAACTCTCATGTGCTCAGGGCTGCCTTTTTAGATCTGAATGGGCAGAGACACCCGAGGTGCCTTTCCTTTGTGTTGGGCTGCACAGATTGCTATTTTATTTGTACAAGGGGAAGCATGGCAGGTATTACAACTTCCAGCCTAAACACAAGAAGCATGGACAGCCTGCATCAGGACACAGGCTGTGGCCCACCATGAGAGAAGGTCACTGCTTCCAGCCTCAGTCCTTCAGCTCAGGGCATCCCTCAAAAGCATGTCACAGCTACAGAACGCTTCAAGGTTTGTGTGTGCGCATGTTCTGCAGTACTGTGCTCATTTGTCCCTTGCTCATTAGAAAAATAAATCAGTAGGCCCGGATTATTGCCTCAAATCCTCTCCCAGGAAAGGAGGACGGGAGCAGAAAGTTTGTAGTTTGGCAGAACACATGATTGCAAAGAGGATTACGTTTGGTGAAAAGCAATACATTCCTGCGCTGATAAAAGGGGGATTAACTAGACCTGAAATTCAGCGTGGAAGTCTGGAGACAAGTCTGTAAAGTGTCTCTCAGGCAAGATGTGCTGGCGGACCTGCCAGCTGTTTACCAGTGGAGCTCTGAGTCACGCTCTCCCGGCTCTAGATTCATCCCTCACCAGCTGTGGTGATGCCAGTCATGGGAGGGAAAACCATTGTCACTTGGTGTGTGACTGACCCATGGTACATGCTGCTGGCTGGTGCCTTGGTGGAAGCCCAAGGCGTAGGAAGGCTCAGAAAGAGTTTAGATCAGTCCTTCAGGCTGGATGCTCCGACCATTTCTCACCACAACAGCCTGGATGCAGCCTGCTGCTCAGGAGAGCGTAACCCGGGCAAAGCAGTCGCAGCTCTGCCCTGTTTCTTATGCTCCTCCTGGGCTCCCCCCACCAAGCCCTCAGCTTCCTTTACCTGTGCACACCGTGCCAGGCGCAGGGCAGCGATTCCACACCGAGGTGCCGCCAAAGGAGGGACACCTGCAGGAGCGCTCAGGTTGCGGACGTTCCCTGCAGCAATGTGGCGGGGAAGGCGGCAATGGCATTTACCGCTGCCCGCGGCCCCGTTCCGCCGTGCCTCCCTTCCGGCGGCAGCAGGGGCGGCGCCGCCCGCGCCAGCCCCGGCCCGCCCTGGCAGGCTCTTGCTGCAGGTGTTTTCCGCTCCCGATCGCAGCACGCCTGTGCTCGGCGCTCAGTTCCCCATTTCCACACGTGCCCGGAAAAAGAGAAGAAAGCTGACATTCTAGAAACTCAGATATTTTTGCACCTCGGCTGGTTTTGGCGGTAAATTACCTTAAGATGAGGGTTCTTCAAAAGCAGCGTTGTGTACCCCTGAGCAGTGAGCACTCTTCACCTTGCAAGTGACTGGGAGCTGGCTGGCTATCGGTGCTTGGTGACTGGTGCCACCTCTCTCAGGGACACCTGCTGCCAATACCGAGCCCAGATGCTCGGGCTGCCCAGAACAACCAAAAATCTTTGCGAGGAACAGAGAGCAAAAACTGGGAAATAGACGAAGAGGAAAGAGGATGTAGGATTCGTTACTGCTGACTTCTGATCTGTCTTCCTAGCATCAGGGTGTTCCTCCTCATTGTGGTTTGGCAAGCCAAACTATTTGGCAATTTTAGGAGATGTCCATGGGTCCTCTGAGCTCCTTGGGGGGCTTGTGAGTCCTCTGACTCGACTCAAGTGACTACTACACATGCTATTGTACAATATCTCATGATGTGCCAGTGTCCTTCCTCTGGGATGCTGGGAACATGTGATCAAAATATGGTTTCACTTCAGTTTTGCAGCAGGATTTGGTAATCCTTGTTGGTCCCTTCCAACTCAGAATATTCTGTGAAAAGCTGGTTTTCCAGCAGCTTGAACAATGTTGTGAGGTGACTTGAACACTTCTATGGCAAGAAATACTGCAACTAACATGACTCTTCAGTCTGGAAAGGATGGAAAAGCCGAGAACCAAGTGCTGGAGTGGTGCTAGATTGGATATGCTGTTGGGTTGAGGCCAAGGGTTGTGGAACATGCAGTGGTCTGTGGGGTGGGAGGTGGTTATAGGGCTCCCATTGACTGTGCACTCCATGGAACAGGGACTATGTGGCACCCCAGGCACCCCAGGGTGCAGGGCCAGAGAGGCAACAGGCATCTGGAGACAAAAGAAAGACTTTGATCTTCTGCCCTGAATGGCAGCTGCTTCCTTTGGATCTCAGCCACTCAGAGGAGTGGCAGTGCCAGCTCCAGCCTTCCTGGGTTTGAGGGATACACTCTCTGTGCTCCCATGTCACCTCATGGGTTGCACCTCATGGGTGCAGTCAGCTATTATAGGTCCCAGGAAACTGAGAAATCTAGGTTTTTTTCAGTGTCAGAATCATACTGCAACCCCTCTACTACCGTAACCTTCCAGGCTAGGTCTGGCAGGCAGGGTTCCCTGCCCTCTCTGCTCCTGTCTCACCAAGCCAAGAGTGCAATAGCCAAGACTTTCACAACACCACGAGTATCCCCATCCTCCAGAAGACCATATATTTTGGCTTTTGCCGCTGCATTTCTCAACTCTGCTGGCAAAAAGTGGGTAAAGTGGGTATGATCCTCTCAGGAAAAGCCATCATACTGCCTTGGAGAATGTCATTCCATTGCTCTCTCCTAGCAATCCAGGCATCCATAGCCATGCTTGGGAGCTGTTGTTCCTTGGCCACAGCCCTGACATATGCTGCCATGCAGGCTGAGGAAGGAGAGGGACTGTGACAGGCCCTGGCATGTGGGAGAGGATCTACTGCCTCTTCTTGTCCTGTAGCAAAGAGGCTGTGGAGGAGGTGAGGGAAAAGTCACTTGGGAGACCGAAAACACAGTGGGTAAAGCTACAGCTGGCCACAGCATTGTTGTCCCTTCAAAAGAACACTCGTCTTTGCATCCTTCCTGGGGAAGCACCTGGGGCTGGCCTGGCTCTCCACATTTTCCACAACTGGTCTGGAGAGGAGACAGAGCACCAAGCACCTGGAGGAGAGATGTCTGGCTGAGGACAGTGTGGGCTCTTGCTCCTATAAAGATGCTGAACTGGGTATCCTATGCACCACACCCTCAAAATCCTCTGGGATTTTTTTTGTTTTTTTGGGTTTTTTTTGTATTTCTGCAATGTGGAGGCTCATCTCCCCATCACACAAGGAGGGGTGTGGATGCAGTGATGCTCATTACTGCTGCTCTGCTTGCCAGGGGCTGGCATGGAGGCCCAGCAGAGAGGCTCATGCTTGGACACTGCCCCAGTGGGACTAAAACAGTCTGGCTCTTTTGACTGGGCTTCCTTGCTTGCAAAGACTGGGTTTCACTGGGATTTTAACCACCACGTCATGGGGAACCCTCTGTGCTCCTTGCACCACCCCACCTTACCTACAGGGAGGAGGGTGGACTGTTATCCCTTTCTGTGCCTGCCCAGAGGGCACGGAGAGATGAGCGATGATCAAAGAGCTTTAGCAACTTCAGTGTTGCTTTCTGCTTGGCAGTTACCTCTGCTGGCAAGCTGCTGGCCCTCCCCAAGGGCAGCTGAGGGGGAGAGCAGCAGTGCCAGGACATCCCTGGGCGTGCAGGGCACTGATACCGCTGCTGCCAACAGCAGAGTGCCCCGGCTGCAGCCAAGGCCGGCGCAGGTCTGTGGGGCTGTTGTTGACCTGGAGCCTTCACCCCTGCGGGGTCAGCCCAGCAGAGCCCCCGCTATCTTGGCAGCTGCAGCTCGGCCGGTGCCGTGTGTCCCTGCTCTGATAGCAGCTCTGCCCCCTGAGCCCGCTGCTTTTATCTGCGGGTCAGGGAGACTGCAGCTGTGGCAGGGGGGCTGCGGGGCTGGGGCCTCCAGCGAGTGTACAAACAAGCTCAGGATGTGAACACAATAGCCAAGGACCGGCCTTTGAAAAGCAGGGGCACATCAAAGGTCCATCTCACTCTGCAGTGCAGAAAAAGCCCGTGTGTTTGATGGCTACCCATGGACTGGCCCCGGCACAAGGGGCCAAGGGTTTGAGAGAGGGGAAGTGCAAAGGGAAAAGAAATCAGCAGGGAGAGAACACAGGAGCTGGGACACAGTCATGTGGGTTTCTTCCTCGAAAACGTGGGCCTGTCATGAATTCCCTTGGTCCTCTTTGTTCTGGCTCTTGCTGATCTGGAGTGCTGTATCTGGAGTGTAGTGCACAGCCCCTCTTTCTCCTTTTTCAGTGCACCTCCAGGCAGGTCACCTTTGTAAAATGCTTCATGTGCATTTTTGTAAGCACTTCTCTTGAATCAGCGTTTGCTACACCTGAGGGCTGTTGGGGTTTTTCCCTTCCAGACTTGGTGGTTAGAATCCTAGAAAGCCAGACATACATCCACAATGCGATGTTTTGCTTAAGAAGGCCAGCAGGAAAGTTACTGTTACTTAATGGCCTTGGGACCAGCTCCGTGCAATGCCTTGGACAGAGCCATGAAATGACGTGAAGATATGGTGAGAGTGATTTGTTTAGTATGCTGGACATGTGCCTGCCTGGCAGGGTCCTGCAGTTCCCTGCTGTACCTTCTAGCAGGATCTGATCCTGCAAGAATCCCTGGCTGCTCACTCCTCTGCTCCGAAAGGGCCTGGAAAGCCCGGGAAAGTTTTGCCTCCGATTTGCTCTGCAGCGTGTGCACACGTTGCTGCTTTTGGATAAAAGACAGCCTGAGCCTGCTCAGTGGGAACCACCCTCTGTGATAAGGGCACATGTTGACTTAGAGATTAGAACTGTCCACTGCTTTGTTTTTTTACAATGTGCATTTATTGGTGTAAGAGCAGTGCAAAGGACACAGGAAAAGCACGACATAAAAAAGTCCGTACTGGGTGCAGCATTGCAGGCTCTGAGGGAGAAAAGGTGTCCCTAAGAGGGCTGGATGATGGTGCTGCTCTTCGGGAGAGGCTGCAGCCTGCAGGTGCTGGCCCCAGGCATGTGGCAGCAGCAGGCAAAGCCCATGCCTCCTCTGTGGATTTGTGATTGAAGGGGTCTCATGGCCCTTCTTCTCTTGATGCCATTGTCAGGGTAATTAAATGCTCCCAGGCAGGTGCCAGAGCCTTTTGCAAACTGAGAGTTGGCTTTGTCTTGTTGACCTGCTGGAAGTACCTTGTTTTAGGGTGGATTAATCTTTCATAGCAATATCTGAAAGCAAAGAGGGGGCTTTAATTGGGGTGGGATTAGCACAATGGGTCTGGACAGGGAGAGCAGGAGCTTTCTCACTACCTGCTAATTGCCTCCTCTCTGCATTGGTGGCAGAGAGCTGCTATGTGCAGCTTTGCACCATGGGGACCCAGGGGATGCCATGTGCCTTGTAGGTTTATTTATGGAGCAGAGAACGAGCTGTGGTGTTCAAACCAGGATACCTTAATTTGTCTCTAGCAGCCAGGGATGGGATGCTTTCATCACTCAGGTGTTTGACACAGCTCTGGGGGGCTCAAGCCTTTCTCTTGTGCTGTTGTGGGGTCCCAGGGGCTGAGCTGAAACCAATGTAGTTTGTAGCCAGCCCCCACTGCCAGGAACGGGCAGGCAACAGACACGATCTATATAAATGTGAGTCTGGAATTGTTTTCCCTGGGACAGGAGAACCAGGTCAGTGCCTCAAGGGCAGATTCCCCAGGAGGTGCGTGCTTGGAGAAGGCCTGTGACCCTCCCAGCTCTTGGAACAAGCAGCCTGTGCCTCAGCCAAATTGCTGACCTTCCCATGCCTGCTGGTCTGCCCTGCAGCAACCTCCTGTCCCGGCAGGAACTGTCCCCCCAGGTCCCCTTCAAGGGCAAATGTCCATGGTAGGCTATGAGGAGGAAAAACTTTGCCTGTCCCGCTCTGTCTTTGCAGGCATCCTTTGGGACGCACACATGGCAGGGCTGGGCTCTTGCTCGGTGGGAAAAGCTGCTTTTACCCTAGGGGAAAAAAAAAATCAGTTTGTCTTGATGTGGCCTGAGAGTCAAAGTCTTTCCTGCAGCTAGAAAAACTCTCAGGTCAAACTAATGGAAACAACTTCCCCTTCTCTCTTCCCTACTCCTCCAGTGAATAGTGGGCTGTGTTTGGTTTCAGCTCCTGACTTTTAGTCATCTGTGGTCTGTAAAGGCATGGTCAGCAGGGACTGTTTCTAACACCAGCCTCTCCTTCAGCTCTGCTTGGCTCAGTATGTCCATGAGAACTGCCCCAGAGGCTGCTGAGCCCCCTGTGCCAGTGCAGGCTCCCTCCTCGGCCTCATGCCACCATGGAGTTTGCTTGGTGTCATTACCCTCTCTAGGTAAAGCCACGTCCCAGTGGCTTTCATGGCAGATGTGAATTTGGAGGTTTTATTTATTACTCAGTGATGCAAACATGGCAAAGGGGCCCAGGATGAGGTGCATCTCTCCTAGTGCTGCTCCAGCCCTCCCTTTTCTTCCTCATCATTTGAGACTGGGGCTGAAAGGCCTTGTCCCTGTGCTTTATCCCACAGCAGGGACTTGAGGAAGAAGTGACACCCAGGAGAGAGGCTTGTCCAGGGCTGAGTATTGCTTGGCTGTCAGCAAGAACTGGTGATGCTGGGCCCCCACCACCCTCTGCCTCAGCTCCCTGCACCCCATAGGGTGCTGTGCTCACAGGTGTGGATGCCAGCCAGGTGGACAAACCCACGTGTCCCACATGTACATCACAAGTTTGGGCACACACACGTGTACGTGCACATGTACACCCCTACCCACACATGCACCCAACAGCTCTCCTGGCATGTCCATCCCCTCCCATCCCTCTGCCCCCTTGCCTGCCAAAGCAGGAGGGAGCAGGCAGCAGGTGGGAGTGCTTGCCCAGCACGTTGGTGTGGATCTGGCATTGCTAGAGGTGGCAGGAAGGCATTGGTAGAGGTGACAGGAAAGGAAGGGAAGGTGTTTTTCTTTTTTCCCATTGAGCTGCACTTGGGATGCTTTCCCACCTGCAATGGGAGGCAGAGTCACTCAGGGACAGCTGAAAAAGTCGCACCAAGGGCTGAAGGCTTTCCCTGAGCAGGTGGGACTACTCCCTGTGCCTGACTCAGGTGCTTGTGGGTGACCCCATGGGGTGGCCGAGGCTGGTGGGTGAGTGTCACAGAGCTGGGAAGGCTCAGGGTCATCGGGGGAGCAGCACCTCCCTTCCTCAAACACAGTGTCTCTACTGTCCATCTGACTTTTTAAAGGCTCAGCATTTTCCCCTGCGAGCTTCTTTCAAGACAGACGAGTATGAAAATAAAGCTCCTGACCAAAGAAAACGCACACAACCCACTCAGAGGGTGTGTTAACCTCGTCATTCACCAAAAGCAAACATCAGGAGTGACGTGGTTGCTTTAGGTAGCTGTAGCAGAAAAAGGCCCCTCTGTTTTTCAAACAAGGTGCCTTTTCATTCAAAGGTTGGGGGTGGCTCTAAGAAACCAGTGGCATGTCACTGGGACACCCACTGGAAATGCAGATGTTACCTTACAGCAGGAAAAGACTTTTTTGCATCCAAAGCCTTGGAGGAGGCAGGAAGCAGCTCCCAAGAGTGTTGACCGTGGTATTTCCGCAGGATCCCCCAGCCAGCCGGGACCGCTGGCTGTTTGTTCGTCCCCTTTGAAGGACACAAAGCCTTCATCTGAGCCCCACAGCTTGGTCACTTCCCTTCTGGCCCAGGGCAGTGCCATCGGACATGGAACTGCTGGGAGGAAAAGCAAACAGAAAGGGGGCCAGAAGGGCTGGACAGAAGACGGGGGTGTTATCAGGTACCCCATCTGTGAGGCTCTGTTGAAACGGGAGAAGAAGGCTGGGGCCATCAAAGCTGCTTTGATGGCCTCAATCCAGATCACAGAAAGGTTTCATCCAGCTTCTGTTGGACTTCTTTCTTCTCATGGTGGGCTCCCCTTCCTCCCAAACCAGGAACAGGCTCCACCATCCTCTTCCTCTTCTCTGTCTGGGGATGACCTGTGGAATGCTGGGCATTGCAAAGGGCAGCCCCCTGCCCTGGGGAGCCCCTTTGGTCATCTGTGGGGCCAGGGGACCCTTGGGTGGGCCAGTACCCCAGGAATGGTTTGGAAGCATGGTTGAGGCTATGGCATGGGTGATAAGCCAGCTTGTGGGGAGGAGTTCCACTCTTGGGGGCACACCCATCCCAGCTGATCACAGTTTATATGCACTGTACAAGATCCTAGATAGTACAGAAAGTCACATACACGTTTATGGGTGTGTGTGTATACATTATGTGTGGCTTTTCTGTGAACATATGCACACGGTCAAACGATCTCAGCAGTTTTGGAAAGAGGTGTCTTGCTGACCTGAGCTGCATCTGGGCTGCTGAGGGCTCACAAGCCAGTTCCCTGTGGGGTGACCCCTTTAGGTGCTCTGGGACAGACACGGTGACATCCTAGTTGTGCCAATGTCTCACTTCTCTTCCCAGCCTGCCAGCATGGCAGCCCAGTCAGGCTGGCAGCGTCTGTGGTGGCACCCAGACCTGTAGGGGAAGGGACAGGAGGGTCCCTGAGGGTGTCACCAGGGCTGTGCACAGGAGCTGGTCCCCCAGCTGTGGCAGAGCAGTGTTCCTGAGAGCTGGAGCATGGGGAGATTTTGCCCACACACCCTCTGCAGCACTTCTGCTTCCCAAGAAGGTTAGATGTCCAGGGCTGGCTTTTCTGTGAGACAGTGAGCTGCTCTGGTTAGCAAAAATCCCCAGCTCTGCCCTGTGCTGCCCCGTGTGCCACCCTCCGCCGCTCTCACCCCACGGCCACCTCCGGGGAATGTCCCATCACCTATGGCCCAGCAGGAGACGTGGGGCTGGAGTCTCTGACGGGAATGATTCTGATTGCCTCGTGCTGAGAAAAGGGGGTTTTCCCTGCCCGGAAGGGGAAGCTGCAGCTGGAAGGACTCCTACCCCAAACCTCTCCAAGGCCAGCGTTTTTCCTGGTGACCTTGAGGCAGAGACTGGAGGCAGCCAGCTGGCTTCCAGGACAGTATCCCCCTCTTCTAAAATGCCAGCTTGTTCTCTAAATAACACCTGGCATAGATCTTTCTCCAGGGACCAGAGCAATGAGAGACTGAGCCCTCTATACTCTCATGCTGCAGGACTCATGCCCCATTTTACAGCTGGGGAAACTGAGGTACGGTGGGGTCCCTGGCTCTGCCTTGCAGCAAGCTCGTGTTGCAGCCCTGTGGGTTTGCAGGGCACTGGGAAGTGTTTTCCAGGATTTGTGGAGGCTGTTGCTCTGCCAGGGGGTCCACATTTTCTCCCACCCCAGATGTGCTGTCAGGGCACCCCGGGCACCTTCACCTGCCCAGAGAAAGGATCCAGAGGGGCCCAGTGTCTCACACCGCTGCAGGGACCCCGCTGCCCTCATCACCCACTGCCCCTCCTGGCCATATCTCCCAGGAATGGTGGCTCTTGCCCCTCCAGCTGCCTCCTGGGGCAATCAGTGGGGAACACATGGGCCTTATCTACGGGCCAGCTGTGGGACGGCTCCCTGCCATCCCTATCAGTGGGGTGGCTCCAGACCTGGGGCAGAGGGGAGCCAGCCCCATTCCTGCTGTGCTGGGGCCAGGGCTGGGGGCATTGTCACTGCCCCACACTGACCATTCCGGGGGAATGCTCAAAGTTTTGGGACCCCTCTCCAGTCTGGTGGCCATTGTTGCTGTGGCACTGACAGATTTGCAGGGGTCCAGCCAAGGCCATTGAGCTGGGCAGTTGTGGATTGTGTTGGAACATTGAAGGCAGATGGTGGCAGCAGTTCTACTACTGCCAGCAGGATCCACATCCCTCATCCATTTCCACCAAGCTCTCAGCAGCAATTTCCTCACCAGGGAGATGCTTGCAGGGCTGAGGGGGACTCAAAAGGGCCAGCACCCTGGTAAAGGCTTTCCTGCTCTTTCACAGGTCTGAGAGACCTTTGTGTTTTATTTACTTCTTGAGTTGTGCTCACCCTCCTGTTCCCAGTGGCTCGGCAGAGTGCTGCTGGAGAACTGGCAGGGTGGGGATGCTGACTCTTTCCTAAACCCCAGGAGTGTGGGGAACAGGGTCATCTGTGGCCATAAAAAGCATGGACATCCCTTTGAAGAGATGCCTGTGGAGTGTGGTTTTCCCCAGAGGCGGGTGCCAGACATCCGCCTGTGCTATGAGGTGCCAGTGCTCTCTGGGGGCTGGTCCTGCCTGGCACAGGGGCTGGGCAGAGCGTGGGAGGTCCCTTGGGAGAGGGAGCATCCTGGCTACTCTGTGCCACTGAGCAGGGTCTGTCCCTCTGTCCTGTGGCAGCAATGACCATGGATCACCAAAAGCTCAGGGTGCAGATCTTTATTGTCCACTGGTCTGGCTGTGCCACAGCCTGAGCTGGGCATGGGGCTCTCACTCCCCAGCATCCCAATCATCCACCGTGGCCTCAGCGTGGGAGAGGAGAGTATGAGAAGGAATGTGCTTTGGTCTCCTACCAAGGATATAAATGGGGAGTTTTCTTCCCTGCCATGTCCTGGCCATGGGGAAGGTGGTGATGGTCAGCTGGGAGCCTGCTGTACCCACCGAGGTCAGCCCCTCTGGCCATAACCACAGGGAATTAGAGACGGGTGGAAAACTGTCTAAATCCCATAAAAATATTTGCATTTTAAGGGCTTTTTCAAGTATTGGGGAATGCTGACATAGCAGCAGTGTGGGCGAGCTGGCATGCTGAGAGGGTCTGCTTGGCTTTTTTTGGTGGGGGGGAAGCAGGATTTCCATGGTCAGAGTTTTGTTTAAAATAAGAAAAAAAAAAGCTAAATGAGCAAATGGGGAGAATTTCCAGCACTGCTGCAGGTTTCTCTGCCAGCTCCTTGGGGCAAAGCAGCCACCCTGATGCTGAGTGGACCACAAACCTCCAAACCACCCCTTGCCCAGGACTGGTGGGTGTATGGCTCTCATCTCTGTGTTCCTTTTTCCTTCTCTGCTGAAAGGGTTTTTGGCAGGAAAGGGAGTCCCTGTGGCTGCTCTGCCCAGGAGCATCCTGAAGGTCTGGGGCTGAGGTAGAATTGGTGGGACCCTGACCCATCTGTTGCCCCCCATGCCCATGCCAGGGGATGCTCACCTGCCAGCTTTTGCCCTGTGTGGAAAACGCTGACTGGAGAACAAGCATGACCATGGGCCCTGATGGCTTCAGGACCATACATCCCAGGCATAGATAGGGCTGGAATAAGGGAGAAGCTGGAGGGACTCTGGGCTCTCCCATCCCACTGCATTCCCCCTCTCCACACCCATTTCTGCCAGCTCCTGGGGCAGGTTGAAGCAAGCAAGGAACAGGCACGTTCTGTCCTGCTGGCTCAGGGAGGGCTCAGCACCTTGGGCTGCAGGGGTGAGAGCCCTCCGTGTCCCCAGGGGACAGTTCTGGGGTGGTGACACCCAGACCCCCAATAACTGTCCACAGCAGAACAGTGTGTGGGTGTGTCCTGGCCCCATGCAGGGTGGTCTTGGGCACGGTGATGGGGCTGGGGGCTCGATGCAGGTAGGTCAGTGCTGTGGGTGTCACTGGTGCATCCAGCCCCAGTGGGGATGCAGAGGGAAGTGTGGGCAGCAATGGAGCCCTCCTTGCACACGTGTGCATGTGTGCTGGGGCTCACTCATGCAGAGCATCAGTGTGTGGGGCTGCCCTCTGCTCTGGGCTTGGGGCCCAGCCGAGTTCTGCATCCCCCTCACGGGTTGGGAGGTTGCTCCATGCCCCACAGCTGTACCTTGCACCTCAGAATGTGCTGTGCTTGGGGAACGCAGGGGACCAGGGCTCAGTCAGGCTCAGGTACTACCTGAGTGGCAAGAAGGATCATCATGGTGCTACAGCAGTGAGTCAGGGACAGCCAGACACAGGTGTGGTGGGCAAGGGGACTGGCACATGCCCCCGTGCAGCGGGCACCCGTGGGTGGTGCTGGCCCTGGGGCTACGCCAGGCAGGGGAAGAGGCTCCTGCACGTGTCTGGGCAGTGCAGCACGTGTGGCTGCGTGCTGGGGCTGGGCTCTGCTTCCCTGGGGCCAGGGATACGTGCAGATCATCCCAGTGCTGATGGACCACAGGGGGATGAGCACCAGGTGGATGAGCAGGACAGCAGGACTGGCGTGACATAGCCTGCAGTGACTGTCACATAAAGGCCAACAGATGTCACAGGAGCTGACGTGTTTCTTCAGCCGTAGGCAATGCTGGTGATACAGGGGTGCAGGGTAGGGGGCCCCCATTGGTCCCATGCACACTGTGGGGCCAGGAGCAGCCATGGTGAGGGGTCTGCTGGTGCAAGGTGTGGGTAATCGTGGGTGTGAATGTGAGTGCAAAGGGCTGGATGTGCATCAAGCAGTGTGCCAGATTAGGTTAGAGCATATAGGGCAGGAAAGAGTATGTACAGTGTGTAGGGACAGGGATATGGGGCTTGGTTAATGGGGCTGAGAGGAGGGGAGGGCCAGGTGTGCGCAGCACCTCGGATATGCACAGATCCCCCACAGGACTCCCTCCTCCCTCATCCCATTCCCTCCCCACTGAAGCATCCACACCCATTCCCTCCTCCCGGCCCCTCCCCACCATCCCATTCCCATGACAACAGGAGCATCCTGCTCCTACAGCAAGGTGCAGAGCACCCATCTGGGGCCATGGTGCCACTCTGGCTGCAGCAGAAGACCCCTGCCAGAGGGGCAAAGGGTAGCGGTTCCAAGGAGACCCAGTATAAATCAGAACTCATTTTCCTTGATGGGCTGGGAGAACACCCGGAGCCGTGGACACCCCTGGAACCCATGAGGATTCTGGGATCCATCTAAGATAAGGATATGCTGCTCCCCTGCCTAAGCCTCCAGCTCCCCACTCAGACTGTTCCCTGCAGCCCCTGGTCCCCTCCCCAGGCCGGGGTGCTGCTGCTGTCCCCAGGCCAGGGCTCTGAGCGCCGGGCCAGCCCTGCCCCCTAGTGCCCCGGGAGCTGCTCCGTGCAGGGCTCAGCCCCTGACTCCCTGGAGCTGGGCCACCCAGAGTCCTCCCAGGGCCCGCGGAGCAGAGCAGGGGCTGACAGGCTTCGCACCGCCCCGCGGCACCACCTCCCACCCCGACACTGCTGCTGAGGGGACATGCGGACACGTCCCGGACCCTCCAGAGCACCACAGCCATGCCCGCGCTACCCGAGGGCGCAGCGGTGTCACCCCAGCACAGGTACCCTGCCCCCCAGGCCTTGGGACACGCAGGCGTGCCGGTGCGGGTGACAATTGCCTTCCTGGCACCCCGGGTCGATAACCTGGTGGCCAGAGCACTCGGTGGGCCGGGACGGCGTGGGGCCACGCCAATGGGTGCCCGCAGCTGCGGGAGAGGGAGGGAGGCTCTGCAGGCTCTGGTTAAACTGGAACGAGGCGCGGCATCGTCCCGCGGTCCCTGCCCTGGGGACTCTGACCCCGTGGGCCGGCGAGGGGAGCTGGGGCAGGCAGTGACGAGCAGCGCCACAGCCACGGGGACGGAGCCAGCGAGGAGCCGAACAGGATGGATCCCACTTTGGAGCTGGCAGATGACCCCCGGTGAGTGCTGAGACTCCCGTGCCGCTTCGCAGCCGGGCAAATCCTACTTTTTGGATCGGAACTTTGGATGATTCATTCTCTCTGTAAAGAAAGGGAGGCGCTTGATGGTGAGGCAAACCAGCCAGGGGACTGCTCGGACCCTGCGGGGCTGGGTGTCCCCGTGTCCCTATGGCCCCGTGCAGCACTCCCGGTTTTGCTCCGCAGGTTCTCCCGCCCTTTGGTGGAGATGCTGATCAGGAACTTCAGCGTGCCGGCAGCCTGCTTCTCCCTGCCGCCCACCTCCCGGCAGCTGCTGCACCGTAGGTGGGGGGACAGGGTGGGGAGGACCCTCCTCTTGTCGCTGGCGGGAGCGGGACAGGGATGAAGGTGGTAGGGTGGCTGAGGCAAGTGCAGGCACAGAGCAGCCCCAGAAGTCAGAAACTGGGCTGCTGCCAGAGTCTTAGCCTCCCATCCCATAGTCCTACCGGTAGAGATGGGGACAGCCCAGGAAGGGCCAGCACTGGGGCAGGTGTCATGGGACAGGGAACAGTAGCACAGAAGGGCCAGCTCTGGCATAGACAGGCATGTCCAGGGTGTGGCACAGAGCTCCCTAAACCTGAGGAATGGTGGGTCGAGGGGCAGCTCCCTGCAGTAGCGGCCCCAGGGGGGACCGGACAGGATGAAGACAGCTTCTCACCCCTCCCTGGCAGAGCTGGACATGGCCCAACTCATCATCCTGGGCCTCTGCACCATCATGACACTGCTGTCGGTTGTGATCTACGTGGAAGAGGTTTCGTACCTCTTCCGCAAGATCCGCTGCCCTATCAAGATGAAGACCCTCTGCTGGAGCAGCTCAGCCCCTACGGTGAGCTGGGCTGTGGGGGTGCTGGGGGGCATCACCCTGGGGGACCAGGGCCACCCAAGGGGTGCCAGCCCACAGGAGGGGGGAGTGCCAGTGTGCCAAGCTCATGTGTCCCCCAGGTTGTGTCAGTGGTCAGCTGCTTTGGCCTGTGGTTCCCGCGCTCCATGATGGTGGTGGAGATGGCTACCACGGCGTGAGTATCACCCACCCTGGGACAGGGCACCACGGAGCCCACAGGGCTCCATGCCTTCCTCCTCCTCCCTTCCTGCCTTCCTCCTCCTCCCCAGGTACTTCGCTGTCTGCTTCTACCTGCTGATGCTGGTCATGGTGGAGGGCTTTGGGGGGAAGGAAGCACTGCTCAGCACCCTGAAGGATGTGCCCATGGTGGTCAGCACTGGGCCCTGCTGCTGCTGCTGCCCCTGCCTGCCCCGAATCACCATGAGCAGGTGAGGGGGAGCTGGGATAAACCTCTGCCCTAGAGGGCTTTCACCCCATGCTTCTGCTGGGCTGGAAGAGAATTCCCTGGGCAGGCACTTGGGGACTTCAGAGTGCTACCGGTTTCTCTTGCCACGCCAGGAAAAAGCTGAAATTGATGATCCTGGGGACTTTCCAGTACGCCCTCTTCAAGGCAGTCGCTGTCTTCCTGGGGCTGATCCTGGCCACTGATGGGAATTACAACCCTGCTGACGTGAGTGCCAGAGCACAGGGATGGGCAGGTTGATGACCTAAACAGGAAGCCTCCACCTGAACTTTGTCAGCCCACTAATGTTTTCTGTGTGTCCCCCTCAGATTTCAGGGGAGAGCGTGGCCCTCTGGATCAACACCTTGGTTGGTGTCTCCGCCCTCTTTGGGCTGTGGGGCCTGGGCATCCTCTTCCGGCAGGCCCGGCTGCACCTGGCTGAGCAGAACATGCAGGCCAAGTTCACCTGTTTCCAGGTGAGCCCTTGTCCTGCCCAGCTCCCTCCTAGGTGAGGGGGTTCTGCAGCACTGACTGGGTGAGGCAGCATGAGGGAAGATGGTGGGGCAGGAGCCACTGCTGGGTGGGAGCCCCGCTGGCTGCAGGACAGCAGGGAAGGTGAAGGCTGAGAGCTGGGCAGCAGCACGGCCCTCACCACTGGGGTGTTGGTGGTTGCAGATCCTGCTCCTCCTGACGGCGCTCCAGCCTGCCATCTTCAGCATCCTGGCCAACAACGGCAGCATTGCCTGCTCGCCGCCCTTCTCCTCCAAGGCCAGGTCACAGCGTAAGTAGGGAGATGAGAGAGCAGCACCACATGCTCCCAGCCAGGCCCCTCCATCACGTGGCATGGCATGGGGGGTGGGCATGGTGGCTGAGGGCAGCTTCAAAAGACCCTTCTCCTGTTCCAGAGATGAATGTGCAGCTGTTGATCCCGCAGACCTTCATCCTGGCGGTGCTGACGCGGATGTACTACCGCAAGCAGGATGACAAGCCGGGCTACCAGCCCGTCAGCTTCGCAGCCACAGGCGCCGACGTCAAGGCGTGAGCAGGAGGGACAAACTGGGATGCCAAGGGGCAGAGTGGGGTGAGGGGCTGGTCTACCCTGCACAACCTTCTCCTCCTCCCCGGCCCTGGGGAGCTGCTGGCAGCAGAAGAGGCAGAAGGGGAAAGAGCATCTCGGGACAGAATGAAATGGTCTGAAACCTAAAAGCCATAAATCAAGGGGGTCCATGGAGCCACCTCCAGCCCAGGGGCTCTTGGCTAGCACTGAGTAAAGATAAATTTTTACAAGAGTCTTGCACTGGTGACTGGCTTCATATTATCTCTGCCTAGGCTGGGTGGGAGATGACTCCATACAGAGGGAAGAGGATGGAGCCCAGACTAACACAGCCATGGCATGGGACCATCATGGGATGCCCAACATCCAGCTGTGACACTGAGCTCTGGGTGCTGCTGGATGGGGTCCCACAGCCAAGGCGAGCCCAGGCCAATGGTGATTGCTCCCAAGATATCAGCATGGGTCTGACCTGTCCCTGGGGCCTGTTCTCCATGGGACTGGCTGCTCCTGAAAGCACACAGGGAGCATCCACACCTGCCAGTTAGGTGCCAGGCAAAGGAAGGAGCCTTGAAGCACCTTTGTAACACTGGCAATTGGTCAATGCTGCCTTAACCAGCCTCGGTCCAGTACCAGTATCTGCTCTAGACATGGGGATGGACATCAGGAGCAATGACAATTTGCAGAAACCACTGGGTGATCTTTTGACCCCAAGTGTTCATTACAGATGCCAGAAGCACAATTCAGACCATGGTTTCAAATGAGCAAATCACATGTTAAAAAATGTTGCAGCATTCTCCAATGCTCTTGCTTCTACCACCATCCCTGGTACTTCTCAATTCTGTCCTGTTGCTGCTGTTCTCTGCCATCAGAAAATCCTTTCCCAGGGGCTCACACCCCAGATCTACAGAGGAAGCGAAACAGGGCTGTTTCACATCAGTAGATGCCTCTAGATTTGGCAGCATCAAAGTCCACAGGGTTCTTCACTGCATGCTAGTAAACTTTTGTTTTTCCACTGCACCTTTTACTTCATGCCTCTTCTGGATGCTTCTTTTGAAGAGTGAGGGATGGCTTAGAGGTGTGCAGAACAGCCCTGAAGCAGCAGTGCTGGGTGTATCTGTGGGAACGAGATGATCCTGGGGAACTTGGCTCACGTTTTGCTGAAAGATCAAGCTCTTACCTATTCCTGATAAAACATGACAGTGCTGGAGAAGACTGGTCCACCAATCCAGGAGAAAACAAAACAAAGGAAAAAAAAAGGACTAGACTGGGATTTCAGTGTCCAATTTAATTTCAGTGCAAGGAGGAAGCAGAGATTATTTGTTACAAGAAACAGCTCTGTTATTCCAAGCTACATGTAAAACCATGACTGGCTTCTTACCAAGCACCCCAGATTTTGCAGAGACCAAGTATGTTAAGGTCTCTGCAGAACAAGCCACAATCCAGAACATCATGGATACCCAAACTTACAGAACACTGTTGCATAACTTGTGTTTAAAACAGTAGTAAGGCTCTAAAGCAGCCTGGCCTTTGTGATCTGGCTCAGGGAAGCAACCGCAACATCCATACTGAGGGAAGGGTGAGGAAGGGAAGATGAGGAAAGAGACAATGTGGGTGATACAAAGTAAGTGTTCTATCACTCATAAACCAGATTAACAACTGGCTTCTACCTCGTGACTGTTATTTGCTCCTTACAGTTTAAAATAAGCAGCAGCCAGCCATGCTCCCACAGCTGTGCACATCCCTGCTGAAAGAGGTCCAAGAGGCAGATTAGTGATCCCCAAAATACCCTTTCCCATACTGGTTCTGGCTTCAAGAGAAGCACATAACCTCTGTCAAGCCCTTTGGGCAGCATGACAAAAGACCATCAAGACAAAAGCTGGAAAGAAGCTGCAGCATGTTCCTACCACACGGCCACCGTGTGCTCTGGGAGCATCACAGTGTGCAGAGCTTGTGGCAGCACTTGATGAGTTTCTTCCTCACACGTGCTGCTCCCCAAGCCTCACATCCTGCTCTGGAGACCTCCTGGCAGCATTGCTGACCGGGCTCTGAGCTGTCCTCTGTTCCCAGCACCACAGGATACAGGCAACTCAGTGCAGCAGCTCCACCCAGAGACAGTGGGTATCAGAGGCAAACCCTGGCAGAAAAGCTCCACAGCTACATAACAGCAAGGCCAGTTTCTCCAGTGCTGGCTGCAGGACAGGGTGCACCAACCTGCTCTGCTCAGCCATGAGGAGGGCAAGTCCCTCTGGGGAGCCACAGGCCACAAAGCTCAGTGTGTATCACAGACACAACAGCAGGCACAACTTGGACCATGGACTCAAACAAGCATTATGTGTTTAAATAACCTTAAAAAGCTGCAGCAGTCTCTGATGCTCCTTCCATCCTGCCTCATGGAGCAGAGTGAGCAGGCATGGATTTGTGCATGTACTGCACAAGCCAGGTAACTGTCACACAGAACTGGGGCCCTTCATCTGTCCAGCTGCACACACTGACATCAGCAGCAAACTGGCTGCTTTGTCCTTAGAGCAGCGACTTCATGGCACCAGTGTGAAGGACTCCTCCAGCCCCTACAGCACAGCAACTGAAACACAGACAAACACACACAGAGCACAGTGCTGAGGGACTGTTTGGACAGACACTAAAACGTGTAACACACCACAGACTGGAACAAGGAACTTCTCAAAAGACTAGACACATTAATTTCCTACCTGGGCTCTCACACACCCAAGGAAATGCACGACAGCAAATGCCCTGAAGCAAAGATTCATTCTCTTCTCTCCAACAGCAACTGAGGGCTCAATTTTAGCTCAGGATTTAGCAGTCTTGTTAAGATTAGCTGGAAAGGCCTTTCCCCTGCAGCCCCTCTACTATTTGGAGCTGTGAATGCTGTGCACTTTACGGGGGTGTGCCACTCTACAGTGCTGCAAGTCCTTCCCGGGTGTAACTCCTGCGTGCCAAGCTGGTACCCCCTGCCCAGCACGTCCTCACTGCGACACGCTGGGAAGCTCAGTTAAGAGGCATGCGAGCACTACAGGATCTGCTGGATAGATTCCTATCAGCTCCAGCCCAGCAGGGATGTCTCTATTTCCTAGAAGCCTCATTACACCACTGCTTCGTGCAGCTCTCGAGGTCATGCTGGTTGAGGAACTGAGGGGTCTTTCGTTTGGCAGTGGCACAGATACTGCCTGGGGGTGAGGGGGATAAGACAGAGGAGCTGAAGGAAAGAAGAGACAGATGGGTCTTCCCACTCTCCCTCTTGCCTGGAGGTTTAACAAGGGAAAAGAAACCAAAACAAAAGCCACACTTGAGTGCTATTCCTTGCCCTTTTAACAAATATTTTCTTAAAATATAAAAACCATCTTCACCCTGGAAACCGCTATAACGTAAACAATAAAAAGGGGATTTAGGGAGAAGGGAGAGGAGGTTTGAATGTGCTTCCAGGCAGCAGCCCTTGCTAAGAGCAACAGGTGCCTCCAAGGCCCTGTGCTCACCATCAGCCCTGTTCCTATGGCTCTCTTGCTCATTTAGAGTTCCCCAGTGGGTCTGGACTTAGGATTCAGCGATTAGCGGTCCGCAGCAAATCCTGGCAGGTAGGTTAATCCTCTTCATCCTCACTGATGTCATAGGTGACTGCAGACTCATTCCTGGAGCGGTTGGCAGGGGAGGAAGGAGGAGTCTTGGTGGAAAAGGGCCAGCGGAAGGAGGGAGATGGGGAGCGCTCGTGTGTGGGGCTGCTGCTGGGACTCTGCTTTGGGCTGATGGCCTGCAGCATCCGGCCCTTGCCCTCCTTCAGCATGTGTTTCTGGTGAGGGAAGCAGGAGGACAGTTAGCATGGGTTACACAGCCATGGAAATGGACACTGCTTACAGCCTGTGCAGCATTTTGAGCCGTGCCCCTTCAGAACTTCATGCTATTGAAGAGCAGAAAAAGGCTCAGCATCACTCTGGGCTTTGGAAACTGCACACAGTGCAATCACCACTCATTTTCAAGCACTTCTAACATGAAATACCTGTGATATTCACCCAACAGTGCAGGAAAGCCTGGCATAAACAAGTAGCTTCAGACTCATCTTAGGCCAATAACAAGGTGACCACCATCCTCTAGGCAGCTCAGTGGTCAGCAGGGCACAAACTGGAGTTTACAGGCCAGCTCGTGGGACAGGGGAGTTTTTTCACTCTACAATGTAACTGACATTATCTTGTTGGCAATCGTGAGTACTCCCTGAAAACAGGATGCCCAAGCCTGGGACAACTTGTCTGGAGACTGGCAGCACACTGAGCACTGCAACAAATGCCAAACCTTTCTTCTGCAGACTCTGTAGAAGCCCTACAATGTCTGTTAATGTCTCCAAAGTTCCCTTTCTCCTTTTCCCAGAGCAACTCCTTACCAATGCACCTTCTGGGCCAAACATCTCCAGGAAATTGCCGATGAACTCCCGGGACTTCTCTTCCCACTTCTGAATGAGATCAATACTCTTCTCTTCCACTTTCTGGACAAATTCCTTTGACTTCTCCTCCACATCCTTCACCCTCTTTTTCACCTTATCCACACGTTCCTGGAGGTGGTATTTTTTCTCCTGCACAAAGAGTAGTGGATCAGAATACAGCTCACTGGATTTGAGTGGAGACCATCTCTGCTCTGTGTTACTACACTGAACTGCTGCTTGAGACTCAGCATCTCCATTAGTCTGGTGACACTTCTCCTTCACTTCCATGACTCTTCTTTCCTAGACTACATGGCAGACACAGTGGGACTGTGAGACACTCTGTGGCAGGCACTGGCACAGTACACAAAGCAAGACTAAAGCTAGAGATAAGCACTATCTAATAGGAGTGCATGGAAGAGGGAAATATTTATACAGCACACAGATTAGAGTCGAGTGACTTGCTGTAGGTCTCTGCATATCACAACAGCACCAGTCTTTCTGCTGGGTGTTTTTAAACAGAGGCAGTTATGTGCCAAAGAGAGGCCAAGCAGCCATTACCTCTCCTGTTTCATTGTTGTTCACAGGCACAGTATCTGAGTGATAAAAAAAATGTTTATGACTTTACTTCCAGCATCAAAAATGTCTTCTGCCATGTATTCTTTCTGAGGGCTAGAGCTGCACAGCACAGGATCAGGGCATATCCTTCTGTCCTACTCAAGCACTGCCGCTCCTGCAGCTCCAGGAAGGGAACAGTGCAGTGGAAACAGCATCAGATTTTATCCTAACAAATGACTCTACCCTGAGGAGGTGGCTGGGGGAAGAGGTGAGAGATGAGACAGCAGCTGCTGTCAAGAACAACTCACTCTTCATTCAAGAAAACATACATTTTGCCACACACCCTCTCTCCAGCTCTTTCAATAGGTAAGACATCATCAAGACATCTGTGATAGGAGAGCAGCATTAGCAATCCCCCAGTTCCTCTGAGTGGGTCCCTGAGGCGATTTCAGGGGTGGAAGTCTAATTTTTGCTCCAAGGACACTGGTTTGGTGCCAACGCTTAGCTCTGCAGACAGCCCTTTCACTGGCACATGGCAGGACTGTGCTATCACTAGACAAGACTCCCTTCACACTTGGCAAGATTCTGGCTGCTGCAGTGTGTGGTGAGACCCACTTCAACTCACATTTATGAAGCTGACATTGAGCTCCTTGGCCGTGTAGCCCCGCTGCAGGTTCCGCCTGGCATAGACGTCGTAGTCCCGCACAATGCGCGTGATGATGTCGGATGTGGAGATGCCCTCGGTCCTCTGGGTCGGTGCAAACATGCCTAAAGTTGGGGAAAAGGACCCAGGACAGCTTGAGCAAGACACAGGGCAAAAAGCTGCTGCCACCTCTATCAGGAAACAACTTCTCCTGTCAAGAGCTCACTTGCTAACTGTTCTCACATCTTTGTCCTTAAATGTACAATACCAGAGCCATCCTTTCTGGGATGCCTAAATAAGACCAAAACATGTCAAAACCCTGTCAAAATACCAGGTATTCTAATGAAAAGGACTTCAGTTTAGCTGGTTTAAATTCTGACTGCATATAGAATAGTGTGGAGACAAGGACAGGACAAGGGGCCCTACATTTTAATGGATGTAATTATAACACTCTGATGGCTGAGTTTGGATAGATATAAAAAAGCTGCATTCCCAGTGAATTTACCAGCAAACAGCTAGAGGTGTCGCTCTGCTAAGTTCATGGGAGTCCCCATTTGTGAGAATCTCTAAGCCAAACTGGAGTATGTTTTCAAGAGGTTGCTGTTAATTCAATCAAAATAACTAGATTGAAATTAGGAATTAATGCTGGGCCATGGAACAGTCCTAGTGTTATGAAGCAGGGCCCAGAGCTGCTTCTTCCTGCCACCAGAGGCTCCTGGGCAGACCTTTTTCCCAGAGGGGCATAATTTTGCATTACAGAGGTACAAGAGAAACTACAGAAGATTTCTGATAAGAAGCCCTGAGAATTTGAGGGGGACCCACCTGCTTCTTTTATATGCTTATAGACATCATCACTGCCAGCAGAAGAGTATGGGATGTCATCATGTGCGACAAAGTCGATCTGAAAATTCAAAAAGCAAGTCAACATTTTATCTGGAACGTACAGATCTCCTGCTGCTATAGAAAAGATGCTGACTTTCGGCTCAACACCTCCACTCAGGGGTGTGAGAGAGAACAGCAAGACGTTCCCTCTGTTACAACACAACACAGAGTCCCAAGTGCTCAGTGGCAATTGCCTGTGAATTGTAAGCACATGAGAGAGAGGAAAGAAAAGGCTGGGAATAGGGACACAGCTGCTTTAAGCTCCACAGAGAAATGGCTTGTTAACGACAACAACGGTAAACTAAGCACGCTCCCCTAGAGACTCCTTCACCTCCCAAAGCTGTTCAACAGATGTTAAGAGATTCCTTTCACTTTATCTCACCAACTGATAAAAGGCTTTCAAGACAGCTGGTCTGGTCTCCTGCGGCAGGGAAGCTGATGTATATCTAAGCTGCTCCAGCTGAAAGCAGGGAGTTGGACCACACACCCCCCAGAAATCACTTCCAACCCATGTATTCCTCTCTCTACTGCATTTCACACCTATCTTTAACCAGGACCAACTTCTCCTGAAATAGAGAGAACCTTTTTCATTATTTCACAGTCTCTACGTTATTTTAACATTACATGCCAGCTCAGCAAATGCTTCTACACTCCCAAGAAACCCACTCAATTCCCATAACCCAGTTCATTCTATATTTAAGGAGCTTCAACAGAAACAGTTTGTTCAGGCAGAGGTCACCCCCAAAGATGAATTCTTGCTATAAACAGAGAGAGGCTAATCGAAATTCCAAACAGATCAGATGTCACAAATTACCCTGTGCTCTGCCAGGAACTCGGGTGTGAGGGTCCAGGGTGCATTTCTCACCACCTCGTCCACATAGCGACAGTGCTGCACAGCATCGTAGCGCTCGTTTTCGTTCATTACTGTGAAACCCTTGAAGTTGTGGGTCAGCTCATCGCTGCAGACTGGAGAAGCAGGCAGAAAAGACTGAGTCTGAGGCACTTACCCCAATGATTTACAGTAAAAGGACCCTGACCACACTCTGCTGAACCTGACAATGCCAGCAGCTGACAGAGGCTGGTGTTTCAAACCCAGCTCTTCCAGCCACAAAACATCAGGAACAGAGAGCACTGCAGGGCACTAAACTCCTGAGCAATTCTGGGCAGGCTATTTGGAGAATTTCTGCCCAAGTTGGAGACCCACGCCCCAAGCCTTTAAGGTCTCCAGAGCTTTTAACACTTATCAAGAAAACCAGCTAACACAGAAGACCACTCTTCTATAAGAAATGGGCCCTGGGGGGTCTGCTGGTCAGAAATCCACGTTTAAAGCAATGGATATCTCAGGCTTGGAATATGAAGAAACTTACTGCCTGAACTTCTGATTTCATAAAATGCCATACCACAGTCTAGTTCTTAGAAAGTTTACATTAAAACAAAGGAGGAGTTCACAGGAAATCAAGCTTAATTATTATGTTCTACGAGACAACTCTTCATAATCTGCAATGTAAGATACTAAGAAAGGAGTTCTATTTGATTATCAGCCTCAAAAGTAAACAAGGCATTACCAGTCTCACTGGTATTTGATTTATTTACATTCTAGACAAACAGATGATAAAGAGTGGAGGAGAGTGTTCCTTGCTTGGAGCTAATGTTCTCTTGGGATGTGGCCTCTTGTCTCAGTCCTGGTGCAAGTTCATTGCCCTTCTCCTCACCAGTCTCCCAGAGGCACAGAATGTTGTTACACTCCTTGCTACTTTAACATAGCAATAGTTTGACCTGAAGTTATTTTCCTGTTTGTTGTAGTGTTTATGTACATGGGGATGTCTTTCAGTCTTTAAGATTTCTAAGCTCAGGGCAGTTTGTAGGTTTGAGCAACTGTTTCAGCTCTCCTCCCTCCCTTCCCCTTCCAGACACTACTGTAGCACACAAGAAGTGCAGGCACATCACTATTAGAATGCTCTCAACAATGACTGAAACTGTGATAAGGAAACAAACCACCCAAGGAAGTTATAATCGTTCTATGGCAGGATCAGAATTTCATTTTGCTTCACAAAGACAACAGGAGCTGAGAAAATTAGTTAATGGTATTTTCAGTTCTCATACTTCAGCATCATTATGCAGTCTGCCCGGGGTCAGCTCCTGACAGACAACAAGCACAGCCTGATGTGTCCTCAGCGTGGGTGGAGGGACGAGCAGAGGCACTGCCTGGGCAGAGGCCTATGTACTGTGGCAGCCAGAAAAGGGGTATCTTTTTTCCTGTTACATTCTTGAAGGAGCCTGGCCGAAACACCCCTGCTAGATCCCTTCAGGCACTCAGCAGGACATTCTTGGCATCATCTAAAGACTTATGACCTAACAGACAAAATGGGGAACTTCTATTTCAAGAAGGAAGGCCTAACTGACTTCCAGGTGTCCAGGCACATACCCAAGAAACCACTGTGATCTCCATGCTCCCAGTGGGATCTGTTTGGCACTAAGCAATCTCCAGCAGGAAACTGGAGCTGGGGAGTGACTTGCAGGGCAATACAGGTGAACACCTGTACCTGTCACAAAATAGAGGGGTCAAACTAAAACACCACAATCAAAAATCTTTTCCTTAAGCACTCATTTGGTACAGGATATCTTTCTGCAGGCATATCCAGCCCTCAACGTTTTGCAATAAGACTCCAGCGACATTTGGGACAAGTGTCTGCAGTGAGAGTCACTGAAGCCACAAAGACAAAACCCCTGTATGCACAACCACAGACAGAGCTAAACTGTACTCCTGCAACAGCCAAAGTCAACAAGGTCACTCCTTACCTCCAACAATGAGGTATGTGTTTGGGAAGAGGTTCTTTGCTTGCATCAAGGCCCGGGCATGTCCAGAGTGGAACAAGTCAAATATTCCATCGGCATAAACTCTGACAGGGCGATCCACTGTGCCAAAGGAACAGAGACACAGCTGTGAATATGCCTTCCTGGAGAAGCAGCTGCTGCTCTTACTCACATTTGAGGACCTTCTGAAAGTCATGGAGGTGTTACAGAATGCAGCACCATAATCAGGACAGAACTGTGAATATAAATGCCTGACTCTCTGCCTTCCCATGTGGAAACAAATGCATCTGAGCACAGAGCTGAAATACAGCCACATATAAAGGCACACTGAAAGCCTACCATGTATCACCCAAACAAGGTGAAGGGGAGACCAAGGGAAAAGCAAACCCTGAACATCTCCCTTCTATAGAAATCCAAATGCAGAATTAACTTTTTGCACAACAGTGAGATACCAGAGGGGAACTGGCCCAAATGTTTCACAGGTGCTTGATTTCCTCCTGTCTGACAGGATGGCATCTCAAGGCCTTTACAGCATGCCCCTCTGCAGCCTGCTGGCACAGTCTGGTTGAGGGACCAGCAGCATCAGCTCCCCCAGAAACATGCAGTGTATGGCTTTATTCAAAAACACAGCTGAACTACTCAAAGAAAAGCAGACAAAATTTTGCTGAATCACTGTCATTATCAGCTAAACCCATAGATAATAATAATAATAATAACAATAATAATGAGGAGGAGGAGGAGGAGGAACAAAACTTCCCTCAGGCCACCTCTGCCAGGGGAAATTGTAGCTCAGTTCTTTGAGGGCAGCACAGAGGTAAAGTGAGATAGTTTAGCGCTGCCATGTAATAGTGGGAGGCTTGTGATCTTGGGACCACACAGGACCACAGTCCTCTTGCTGCTGATAATCAAAAGCCACAGTCTTTGTCTGTGACACACTTGGGAACAGCCTGCTGCTCTCTTAGCTCAGTTCAGACAGACAGACTCAGAGGAGTGGTGAGCAGAGGCACACCAAAGCTGCAGTGAAGAGAGGGCAGAGAGAACAGGACCTAACAGGAAGCTGAGACCCCACAGGTCTGGGCAGAGCCCTGGAGGTACCCAGAGACAGAGATTGGGAGGCAGCAAGAAGAGGAGTTGATGCAAAGGTCAGGGTTCTTAAGTTCAAGCTAAGCATAGGAGTCAATTTGAGGACAGCCTCTTACAATAATTTTTTAGTGGTTCTAAGACCTCAATCTGAACATGCCAGGAGGCTCTGAAGAGCCAAGGATTTGGAGATCTGTGACTGCAAAAGCTTTCTGTATGCCAGATGAGGATTGGTCCTAGCAGACCTTTATGAATGTTCCTTCACATTCTGGAAAGTGGCTGGGACATCCTTATCTCTCCTCTGTACCTGCAGCAGCTACAGTTCTGAGCACAGACACAAACAGCAACAAGGAAGTGTGCACTGTATTTTAGTCTCGGCAGGCAGGAGAGCCACCACTGTTGAATCAGAGACCTTTGTGCAGACTCTGGAGATTTTGAGCTGGGAAATTAATGCAGACTGTGAAATACACTGGAACCTCTGGCAGGAGACCACAGCCAGGTCTCAATCTGAGCTGGCTCATCTCTCAGCAGTCAGGTAGATAGAAGTGCAGCATTTTTATTGTCGCTGTAGCCACAATAGAGAGGCCAGGTAAGACAGCACTGTCTGCACACTCTGTTTGGCAGGAGAGGGCTGTCAATCTCCAGGAGTCAGTTGTGTCTCTGCCTCCCCTGTGGACTTGCAAAGAGAACAGTGTTTCTCCCAGCCTGGTTTAGAGAATAAAAGGACACATTCTTGTTGTGGGGCTGACCTGTGGTGTTTAATGACACTGACTTTAATTCAAATCCAGGCTAGAATGGGACATTCTGGACAAGGATATAAATTGGTTTTACTTGCCTGTTTCAAGTTTCATAAAATATGACTTTTAAAAAATACAACTTTTAAAGTGCTTAACTTTAAGCTACCTCAGACAAAGTAGTACAGAAAGTGTGGAGTTCTGTGGCTGTCAGTGGCTCAGCTAGAGTTTAAAACAAATATCTGTAATCTCCTCACACATACAAACTTGAATTTCAGGTGTACTGACAGGCCAAATTTCCCATGGAACCAAAGCACTCACTTAGTCATTGGCTGTAAACCTGGTCAAACACACAAGGTTGGTTTGGTCTCAGAGATATCCCCATGATACCCACACCCCCCAAACCCAACATTATATAATCCCCTTCCAGTCTGTGTTCTTACTTACAAGGAGTCCCTCTCATGGCTTCTTCATAGGTCACTCTGATGTATGGCTTGCTGTAGTCGATCTCCACTTCATCTGAGAATGGAGCTGGCTCCCGCAGTCCCTAAACAGCCAGGAGAGTTTCACTGTGAGAGTGCAAAAGTGAGGGCAGTTCATAGTGGCAGCACAGCCATCACAGTGTCCTAGTCACCAGGTGACTGCCTCTGCACAATTCAGACATGTGTACTAAAAGACAAATTAGTGTAAAACCTCAAAACAACCTTGCAGGCTGATTAGCCTGACTTTAGAGAAGAAGAAAGAGAGAAAAGTAGAGTTTAGTAGACAGTATTTCTACTGGAGAAAGAAAATCAGAGGGTCAGAGCTGCAGCTGCTAAACTCAGACTTTTGACAAACAGCAGTTCACAACAGCATAAGCCAAGCTTCAAACCTCACTGTCACAGCTCCAGCTGTGCCCACTCTGGCAAGACCATCACTCTGCTGTGCCTGAGTGTTTGTGCTGTGATGTACAAACTGTAACAGCTCCTTGACGTGAGTATATGAACGAGCAGAAGAGCAATACCAACTGCAGCACTAACTGCAAGGGAATGTGTGTGTTGTCACCATTTCTGAGCCATACAAGAGAGAGACTGACCTTGATCTGTGGCAGGATAACTCCAACTGCTGCAAGAAAACCCTTCCACCCTGCTAGCTGGACAACAGCAGTACATTTAATCAACAGCTGAAGTCCAGCCATTATTTCTGGTCTGCTCTGAATGGAAATGAAACATCTGCCCTTCCCATTACAAAACAAACAGCTCAATTTCCTTCTAGCTGGAAGGTGTAGGGCTGCAATGGACATCTTGTTCCCAAGTCACAACACTAGGAAACAAGCTTGCAAATTATTACAATAATACCTTCAAGCTGGAAAGGCTAATCTGCAGTTTCCTCTCTGGCTTCCTGTCCCGCTGCAGAATCCTGGCAGCGTGCAGCACCACTGCAACCAGAAAAACCACTGCTATTCTGGCCAGTGTCAATCCTTATTAGAGTGCTTGTAGTGAAATGCACAGGAAAACAACCACTGACCATGACATGCAAACAAGCTGCTACTGCTGAACATCTCCTTTAAGCTACTGAGGGCTCCACATTTCACACAGCACCTCCTCTACCAGGATCCTTACTGTCAGATAAGGCCTGCAGGTCTCTCATCACCATTAAGTCTAGGCCTTCCCTATAAAACCAGATTCTTGGCAGTTTAGTTGAAGTTAGGATTAAAAGCACAAAAAACCTCTACCAAAATTATCAGAGGAACACAGAGACATGTCCTCAAAAGGTCCTGCCAGAATCTTGCCCTTCCCCTGCAGGGCCAGTGAGGGTCAAAACTCAACCTGATGTGCACAATACAACAGGCTTATGTGTCAGCAGGTTTGTCACCACCATCTGCTGCTGAGCTCTCTGCTTCAGGGGAACATTCTGCCAACAGCTGCTTAGTTGGGAGTGGAAAAGGCTTCAAGGTAATCTCACAGTTAGGCAACACTATTACTCTTGCTATAACAAATAAAACTTTTGCAAAAAGAAGAAAAAAAAGAAATCTTTCACCAGGGGAACTGAGTTTGCCCTGTGGCTAAAAACCAGGCAGGAAGCTTAGAAAGTGGCTGGATATTACTTGTCTTGTGCTGTTTGCCAATGCTTTATTTCTAGAAGAGGGCAGACAGCAACTTGAAGAGCAAGCGACTCCCACAGAATAATAAATAACCTGCACAGTTCTCTTTCCTTACTGAAATACATGAGACCTTTAAGAGGGACAGGATGGGTTTCGGCAACAGTGAAGGACATAAATGTTCTGTGGGATAAGTCACGCAACAGCTCAAGCCTCCATTCCCAGTGCCTGCATCCCCAGCTCTCACTGCTGGTGTTGCTCTTACTTCATCACCACTGTCCATGCTCTGTGACAGGGCTGAAGCCCTCCTGAAGAGCAAAATGTTGTCATGGAGGAGAGAGATTGCAACACATCACCACATTTTGCCAAGGACCATGACCCTGGTGTGACGTGGCAGGGATGGTAGCTGGCTTTTGACAGAGATAAGAAAAGAACAACTAGAGCACATGTGATGCACAGGACAGCTCCAGGAAGAGGGCCGAGAAGAACTACAAAAAGCCAATTGTCGCAATCTTGTGGCAAGGACAAGTTAAAGACAGCCCTTTTCAGTAGCATTAACTGGATCAGACCCCCTTCAGAAACACTGACTTTAGCTAGTTAAAGCCATTCCAAGCTTGATCTAGAAAAGAAATCCTTTTGGTTGTTTGTTGTTTTTTTTTTCTGGGCACTCCCAAAGAACCAGCAACATAAATGTGGTCTCTCTCCAGACCAAGAAAATCAAATGAACAGTGATCTTCCCCGTGTGTCAGAGCGTGGATTCAACAGATCACTTCTGCAGGTGCTTACAGGCTTCAGACCCTCCTGCAGTTATTATGTGCTTTTCCTGAGTATTTCTCCCTCCCAGTGGGTCACTTAAAACCCACCTGTGAGAAATGCCTGCTTCTCTATGGCTATCTAAATGCATGCCTCTTTGGCTCAGCTTAAGTGACAAGCTGGACACACCACAAAAGCAGCTTAGCAATGCTTGCCTCAGACCTAATTTAAGCCCACGTTGTAAGTATGTTATTAGTATGAACAAAGGAAGATTCCAAACTGGATTTGCAAGAAGGAGAGCTACTGTCATTTGCTTCTTATCCCCTGCCCACCGCCTTGTTTTCTCTGTCCACAGATAAACCACCACCTGTATTTTTCTGCTGCAACAGCTCAGTGTCCTCAACTCACAGGCTCCCAAAATTCTTATCTGTGCTTACTTACGAGTGAGCGTCGGGACATTTTTGGAGGGATTCCATCCAGCTCTGTTGCCCCGTTAGGGCCTGATCCATCTTTTCTTCTCTTTCGGGAATTCAGCCTGGACGAGGTCGGTGGCTCCATCTTGCCAAGTATGTCCAGAAAGAACTGGAACAAAATGAAGGAGAGGGGAAAAAAGAAAAAAAAAGAAAAGAGATATTTCTCAGTTCTTCCAAAACAGAATCAGTCAACAGCAGGCACAGTGTACAGAAGGTCAGTGCAAAGACACAGCCACCTCACAAGGGGCTTAGCCAGTTGTATTTGGCATCAGCTGCCAAGGCTTGACAAACAGTGCCTGGTGAGAATACTGAATCATTTAATGCAACTCAGAGCTGTTCTGCAGAGAGAAGCGTGCAGCAGTCAGCTGGCTGGAGAGACACTGAAACAAGAGTTGCAATGCAAATTATAAATCATTACTATGAGGTTAATAATGCTATTTTCACATCTACAAGGCAACCTAAGGATTATGGCATGCCCAGTTCACATTTAGCCCACATTTAGTCCAGCTCTCATTTGGATTCTTTACCCTTTACATCCCCAAGGGCAGCTGGTGGGTGTGCTGCATCCCTGTACAGTCCAGAAGAGAGGACGGAAAGTCTATGCAGAAGGATAAAGGCGAGGGAAGGGCTCGTAATTTAAATGACTTTAAACAGGCTTGCTGTTTGCTTTGCTGTTTGTGTAAGAGCAAGCTGCAGCTCCCCAGTGGGGACAGCCCACCTTGGGACAGCTGCCACCGTGTTCCCCTCTCGTCCCTTGTCCCCACTGCAGTGGTGACTCAGCAGATGGTGAAGCAGCTGCTGACACCACATTGGGCCACACTTCTGGCACTTTATGTACTAGTTTGCAATTAGTGGTGGTTCAGCTGAACTGCTTCTCTGATGAACAGACAGACATACCACCAATTTGGGACAGAAATTGTGACAGTTATAAAGAAGGAAGTTATCTGTGCCTTGGGCTTGAGTCACTGTACCTTTCCAGAAGGGCGTGGAGTATTAGTAACTCCCACTTCACACAGCTGAAGCAAAAGTAGGGATTTATAGGAAGGCATGGCAGTGAATAGTCCCTTTCCAGCTGCTGCAGGAGTTAGAAATGGGTGCTAGACTTGCAAAAACTAAAATCCAGCATTATCTCTCTTGTTGTCTTGAAGTGTGCACCTCTCCAGTGCAGCACATGGCACTTCTGGCCTGCTGTTCCCAAGAGCAGCATGACCCCTCCGCCCAGCAACGATCCTGAACGATCCTAAGGTGCGTGCTTCAACTCCCTAATAATAAGAGTGGTGTGGAATTTAAAACGTCTCCCCACCCACATGCAGTGGGCGTGCTGGAATGTTAGGTGGGGCAAGTGCAAGGTGTGACAAAGAGCAGATGCCCCTCTGAATACCACTTTTTTCCGCAGTAGAGGGGCTCTGCTGAGTGTTCTACTTGGGAGGAGCTACATGATGAGCTGTGACTGCCCTCAAAGGGCCACTGGCAAAGATCTGCAGTTTGGCAGCCAAGAAGGGTGTGTTTTGTGAAAGAGCTGTTAAATAGCAGATTTAGTGATCGGACTTACTCAAGCACACATGACTCAAGGTTAAGGAATGCCTCAAAGAACCAAGTCAAATGCAGTTTAGCCAGATGCAAATACCTCTCTCTCCCCACTGAGCATCAGTATGATGATACCTTATGGACAGTTTTAGGGTCAGACAGCTGAACTGGTTTGGGGCTACATACATATAAGTATCCCTGGCTGCTCTGCTAGACCTGCCATTATGTACTAAGAACAGGGAAAGAGAATCTTAGGTCAGTAGGGAGCCAAAAAAATATTGTGGAGAAGATAAAACTGACAGTGAAGAGCAGCCACAAGGACATTCCAGAACTGTGTGACCCATCCAGCACTCATTGTGAGTCAAGCTTGCCGTTTCCCCCATTCCAGTAATTAAATTACTATTTCCTGAGAACAAACATATGGGAGAGTGCAAACATAACCTCAGGCAAAAAAGTTTAGAACCCTCAGGTCCAAGTCTTCAAACATTTAAGCAAGCTTTTGACTTTCAGGTGAGATCCGTGCTATAAATGCAGCAGCTTCCAGAGTGCCTCTGTGAAAACACAGGGTATGACACAAGTCATTCTTACATTTTGCAAGGTGTCATCTTGCAAGCACACTCTGCGTCAGTCATTTACCACCCTAATCCTAGCAGAAACCATGAGGTTCAAAAAAAGCAGCAAATGTCTGTCTCTGGTTCAAGTAACCCCAGAATTCATGGAAACACTGGGGGGAAACAGCAGCCGATTTTCTTGTTACTTGACAATTTGACAATTAAAATAATTGTACTGTGCTTCAAGTCACCTGTTGGTCTCTGACCACTTTCTTTCCTTCCCTTGGGAGAAAATTAAAAGATCTGTTAATGTGCTGAATGCAGACATTCTGAACCACTGCCCAGCAAAACATCAAAAGCAGAGGCTTTGGTGCTGAAGCACAGACACAGCAGCCCCACACACAACCAGGTGAAGCTCTTCCCCCATCAGCGTGGCCCATCAGAGCAACCAGACTTCACTGCACACAAGTGCAGTCTCTGCTGAATTATCACCAGCCCCTTGCTCCCCTTGCTGCTGGGTGCAGATCTCACGGCCAGGCAAAGAACTGCAGGTTACAGTACAAGGCAGCACTGTCCCAGCTCAGGAGAAAACTCCAACAGCTTCTTCCAGCTCCTCCCACACCCAAGCATCCACCCTAACTTCTCCATTTCTCAGGGTATACATAGTTAGTTAAACAATGGCAAACAACAACTTAAGTGAATGGATTCCAACTTGGCAGATTCTATTATTTGCTGTGCATTAAATCAGCAGCAGTGGTGAGACAACATCAGCCACACAGCAGCAGCTCTATCCTATGTACCAAGTGAGAAACCAGCTTCAAGGGTGGGATAAATATGCTCTGTCTGCTCTGACTGACACGTGAGATGTTGCTGAAGTAGCCTCTGCAGTGTCCAGACACCTCATGAGTTGCACAGCTCTGTTAATTACTCAAATTAATGCAGAAATGAAACAATAATTTTACCACTATTCAGAACTTTAAAACCTCTATCCTGTGGATGGTGCATTTCTGGGAAGTCCTCCATCACCAGGCTTGGCTTCATAAAAAACGGGGAATACACCACACCTTACTGCAATAAACCTACTAGTCCTAGAATGCTTAATTTTGTCCCAAGTGACTAAAATAGCATCCCAAACAATTATTTACAAACAGTGGGATCCAGCATCTGCAGCTGAGTTTAACACATGAGGACACGGCTTTGCTTCCTCAAATCCATAAAACACTGCCTGTTCTAAAATTAATTACATTTGCAGCAGATGGGGAAGAGGAAAGAGAAGATAACTCTCAAAGCTCATTCTGAACACTCCAAGATAGAAACCAAGCATAACCAGAAGAAAGAGCCTTGCTGTAAAATATTAACATTGTTCTATTTTAAGGTGTCACCCTCCTGCATTATTGAGTTCATGGCTGAATACGAGATACTGCTCCACAGAAACAAAGCTGGAAGTGCCCTGTTTGGAAAAGCCACGGGCATATCAGAATCCCTGCACCACTTCATACAACACTCAGGGCTTTTCTTCTTAAACTTATTTCTTTGGTGTATCTTGTATCAAAGAAGGGCCTTGCATCACCTGCCAGCTAACTCATCAAGAGAGAGACCTGCACGGGCTCTGCAAGGAGCAGTTGACTGTCAGATGGGAAAAGAGTTGCTTTTCCTTTCAGGGAATCACTGAATCCCACTGCAACACAGCCACTTCTGGGAAAGGAAAGAGACAAGCATTGATTACTAGAAAGGAAAACAAAATATAGGCAGGGAAGGAATTTAAAACTTCTCCCTTAGTGTCAGTTAACTACACCATCATCAGAGCTGGAATTTAACCACAACACCAAAACTGACACCTCTGGCAGGTGGAAGAGGTCAGAATAGGCCCAGCAAATCTTCCTGCTTAGCCAAGGCTTTACCTCACTGTCTGCACCTTTCTGGACAGTGCTGCTGTTTTTTAGTCTTGGTGGTGTCAGAGAACTCCAGCATCACACTAGACCAGAGAAGCAGGTCAGATCTTTCTGCACCCTAAGCACACTAATGGCATGAGGACCTGGCCTATCTGCCTTTCTTTTTGATGTCCTGAAGAACCTGGAGAATATTAACTGCAAACCTACATCAGTAGCAGGATTTCTTCTGCCACTTCTGCTGCTTTTCACTTGCAGATTTACCTGTGAAACAAAATAAATGCTGCTACTTAAATTGAAAACGAGCCTGCTGCAACAACTCAGTAAACGCTCTAGCGCAAGGCTGCTGCAATTCCCACCAGGGATCCAAAGCACAAGACTGGCAGCTGGACCAGCGAGGCCCTGGGACACTCACAGTTCCCTGGGTGGCACCGCCTGCTCCAAGGCTGTCCTATCGTCCCTCTGAACTTGGGAGGCATTGGCACAGTCAGACGTGACTGTCATGTGCTGCTTTGCCTACACGATCATTGCACTTTACAGGAGCAAGATATATCTCTTCTGCTGACTCATCTGCAGGCAACACTACTAAACTTTGCACTCTGCCAGCTGTCTGCAGAGAATTGCCTTGACACATGGACAGCATGTAAGCAAGAGCCTCAGGGAAAAGGCAGAAGTCCTGTCACTTCAGATAAGTCCCTTGCCAGACTATAAAGTATCAAAGCGACCCTACATTCCTCTGCATTCCCTGACCACAGATTGAAGAGAATCCTTTTCCCCCTGTTTTCCCTCATCTGCAACACCCAGTCTCCAATTAACCTTACTGGTGTGTATCCCTGTGGAGATCTGTGGAGACACAGAGACCTGGGAGAGGTTAATGACAGAAGACTCATCATGGATCTCTCTTCTATCACTGCTTAAAAAACTTGCCCAATCTCCAAGTCAACTTCATGCCCAGCCCAGGCTTGCCAGGCCCAGCTCTGTCCCAGTCTCCAGACTCAGAGCACATGCCTGGAAACAGAGTGCTGCTGGCTATGACCCAGCCTGATCCCTTCCAGACAGACTGTGATGCTCTCCACAGGCAGCATCTGCTCTACCTAGACGGTCAAGCCCTTGAGCCCCTTAAAAAGGTTACTGCAGGATCTGGCACAGTCCTGTCCACTTGTAAAACACAGGCTGCTTCAGCTACTTTGGATCAAGATCAACAAAAGCAGCTATCCCACAGTGTGTTAAAAGCCACACGAACATATAAAAGGGATTCCCGTCCAGCCAGTGCCACATTGGTCCAACAGCATCCACACCTTTACTACAGCTGCTAAAACAACCCCCAGGCCTTGCATCCCCTACTGGTCCAGGCAGGCTGGTAACATTTTCTCAAGGAGAAGCTCTGGTACCCATGTCCTGCAATTGATGGGAAGATGCTGCTTCTCACCAACAAAGTCCCAAATGGCTGAAGATAACTCTGCCTAACCACAACTGAAAACAGTTCTGTGCAGTCACCTAGACAGTGTTGCTAAGTACTACACATAAAAAAGAGAAACTTGTCAAGACCTCTGTGAATTCACAGCCCTTCTGACTATACCATAATCTCCAGGCACTGAGTGTCTCAACACGCGACAGCCTCTGCTGGGTGAGTGAAGCAGCAGAAATAGGGTTTATGCAGAATACCAGAAAATATACTGTCAGGGACAATAAAGTGTGAGAACAGGTGGCCATTCTGACCTGACTTCTGCACTGTTTTGTTTTTAGGGATTAGCAACAGAGCTGTTTGAGTCTAGAGGTGTAAACATCCTTTAGCAGGTTTACACACCAATAGGAACTCCTTACTGCAACAGTTATTGTTTGTGGCTCTTGGTACAGGGATTTCAATAGTGTTACAACCCAGACCTCGCAGCAAGAAACTTCAAAATCAGGAATTTTTATAATCATGTATATACAGCAAATTTCTTCGGGAAATAATGTATGGGTATTTGTCATCTGAATTTCAAAACCAAATACAGTTGCTGTCCTCGGACCCTGGGGTCCTGCAGATGGAAACCCGGCATTACCTGTTTCTGAGCACCCCAACCTTTGCCAGGGTCCTGGTGCGGCAGCATCACAGGGTGTGGACAGAGAGAAGGCCACCTGCAGCATCCTGCACCTCCCTCCACAGCGAGTTAGGACTAGAGGAGCATCACAGCTCTCAGAATTCCTGAGGACTTTAAGTCTCATTACAAAACCATTAATCAGTGCAGCCAGGAGTTCGGTGGACACAAAAAGCGGGTTAGAGAGGACGTGTACCTACGCAGCAGCTGGGTCACACCTCGCTCCGCCGCAGCCAGGGCCACCTCCTCACTGTCCTCCCTAGGCCCTGACTGTGTCCCCGGGGTGGGGGGATGTCCCCCGGAGCCCCCGCGCTCCAAGCGCTGAGGGTGCACTACACAAGTTTCCCTCGGATCTGCCTCTATCTTCTCTCAGCTGCCAGTCCTGCCACCTCGGAGGATCACGCCCGAGCCCCGGCCTCTGCCCAAGCCCCCACAAAGGTGACGGAGCGCATCACGACCACCCCAGCAGACATTGCCCTCTCGCCCAAAGCCAGCGCTCCACGTCCCGACCGGCCAGCACCGCCCGAAGCCCCCAGCCTGTGCCACGGGCACCACGCTGGGAGAGGGGCCCGGGGCGGGACCTCTGACCGGCTCCGCAGGGGAGCGTGCGGTGCCCTCATGTGCCGCCAGTCTGAACCCANCCTGCACAGCACCATCCCCAAGAGCCACACCAAGTGCCTGAGAGCATTATCCAAATGCTTTTTGAGCTCTGCCAGGCTTGATGCCATAACCACTTCTCTGGGGAGGCTGATCAGTGCCCAAACACCCTGTGTGGAAAGAACCTTTTCCTGATACCTAACCTAAACCCTCAGGACACAGCTTCAGGCCATTCCCTTGGATCCTGTCACTGGTCACCACACAGCAGAGATCAGTGTCTGCCCCTCTTCTTCCCGTCGTGAGGAGGGGAGACTCATGAAATCTTTTCTCTGTTCATCCAGTGTATGGATGTATCCTGTGTAAATTCCAGAGGTTCTGGAAGGAGGGAGCTGCCCTGCTTGTCCACACCGGTGTGCAGTGCTTCAGCAGTGGGTCAATCTTTTTCCAGGGAAAATAGAGCATCCCTTACCTATCCCACGCCACAGCCAAGGGTGGTGAGGCTGAGTGATTACAGACTCAAATCTGCTCACCTGCTTTGTACAACACCTTTGTGAAGAAGCCATTAAACACCACCAAAACGGAGCAAGTGCAAGGTTAAACATCGTGATTTAACAGCCATGACTTTATAAAAGCTTCAAAACGAGTCTGAGGTCATATGCACCATCTCCTGGAAAATGTTGTGTGGAAGGTTTTGCTGTTCCCTAAAAGTCATGCTCCCAGGTCGTGCGCAAACAGATCAGCGCTGTCGCATCTCTCTGCAGGTTCCTTAGTGGGTGACAGCCACAGGCAGCAACAAAGCAATCAGTGAAGTCACCCTTCATTTCCCACCAGAGGAAAAGGAGAGGAAGACTCATAACCAAAATATTTCAAACTAATATAATAGAGAAGCAGCAGTGTGCTGCCTCCAGCACTTTAGCTGAAAGAGGGATTCTAGAAGATGCATTGTAATTTTTTACTTCCCCGGCTTCCAAGAGCTGCACGGGGAGAGTGTGTTCTGCTGTTAACAGTTGGTGAAGGTGGGATTCAGGGTTCACCTCACCCCACTTTGGCACTCTGAAAGCTGTTCATCCCACTGGAATGGTTCAGCTGTGCTTGCCCTGTCAGCAGAGAGAGAACAGGCATCCCACAGAGCATCCCATTTTCCAATGGGCATGCTAAGATGTACTCTGTTGGCACCCACAGTCTCAGCAACCCACGTGGTCCTCCAACTTTTGGGAATGCTTTAGCATTCTTCTGCAGATCTACTGCAGCCTTTCTGAGGCTGGAGTCCTAGCAAAGTTGGTCTCCAAACATCCACCCTCATATCCTGAAACAATTACAGAGGGATTGAGAAATCACTGCAGTATCTGCTGAAGAGCATGAGGAGCAATGATCACTCACAGCATCCACGGGTGCCAAATTGCACCAAACCAAGGAGCACTTACTGCAGGGAGGAGTTCTGGCAGTTATGGGGTGTGTGGGCTGCTGGCCTGACCTAATGTCCTAAATACCTCGACTTTCCATCAATTAATACCATCTCATGTGACACAGCTGGGATTCATAGCCCAATTGTTGTGGGAGTGATAGGAACAAATCTGAATAACCAGAATCAGAGATCAGCTTTGTGGATTAATTTACAAAGAATTGTCAAAATGCTCACCTAAGAAATGCAGACAAGCTATCCAGGATAGTGCATCTTGTAGAGTGGAAGACAATGCCACAAGAGAAGAAATATTAAATACATAGATTTATTACATTTTTTTCTTATAAATATTTCATTAATTTCATAGAAATAAAAATAAAAGTAACAGAACACTTTCGAGACAGCAGTTGAGTTTGCCTTAGAAGCAATGGCTATTGGCAATACACTTTTAGGACAAAACCAATACTATATAAAAAACAAAGGGCCATTTAAATAAAGGACTTAATATTAATATTGTGCTTAAAGCTGTATCAATCTCCACAAGGAAGAGGGAATGTTGTAGTGTGTAGAACAGGTGTAAGACGTGCTTTGTAGAGCTGTTAACTGTGCTATGTACTAAAGGAACAATATGATGCTTTTGTGCACTTAAATAAAAAATACTCCAAAGCATTCTCCCCAACATCATCCTTCTGTGCAATGTTTGTCACCTTCAATAGTAGAAGCAGCCAAATGCAGCCACGACACAAAACAGGCTGTCCTGGGGAAAACAGACAAAGACTCTGTGTTAGTCAAGGCAAGCTTTTTGCTAGTCTAGTGGAACAGGCAAACATCAGGGAACATTTAGACCAGATCATAACTGTATGGTAATATATAGCAATTTTCTGTCTTTTATTTAAGTTTCTTATTCACCTCACTTGTGGTGCAACCCAGGTCAGTGCATCTGAATGCCAGAAGCGCCTCAATTTCCTTCATCCACACACCCACAGGTATCTAGGTGTCAGTTTAAAATAAAATAATAATTAAGTAAAACTTTGACTTTGCCTCAGTCATGGATTTCAGCCATGCTCCACGTTGGCAGTTCAGCAAAGTATCTAAGAAAAGACTTTGTGCTTTCTCTCCCCACCAGTAAAATGGTGTGACTACAATGACTTTTGTACTGTACTGTGTCACCTACTCAGGGGAGAACGTTTACTATGCTGGCTGTTATAGCTAAGTATGTTTTGTGAACAAGGATGTAAATCAGGCTGTTTCAATAATCTTGAATCCTTCCTTCTAGTAGTTGTGTCTTTTCTGCTCCATATTTAAGGTCTCTCTGCCTCTCATACAAAAGCAAGTAGCCTTGCACTTCCCATGAGAATCCGGCCCATACTTACGTTCATGAACACGTCGTGAGCACAGCTGTCAGTGTCAGCATCCCAGAAACATCGTGCAGCCATGCTAGACAAAGGAGCCAGACAGGGACATTACCCAGAGTTCATGTGTAGTGACCTAAGTGATCACAGATACTTCCCCTGAAAACAAAACTGAGCTTGCTTTAAAGGTAAGGGAATTGGGAAGTGTGCCCCTGAATCCCAAGCCCAGTTTTCTACTGCTGAATTCTACCACGTGCTGTAATCCCCTCTGTATGTGCTCCACCTTCAAACTCATCAGCTCTCAACCCTGCCACCTTCACTGTGCAGCAGGACTTGAAACCTCATTGCTATGGTGCTTAAGAATCTTTGACTTCTGACCTATGCATATCAGTGGCTAATTTAGCTTATTTGTTCTTGTCCTTTAACTCCTGCACCCTCATGGTACATACTCCCAACTTATTTATAGGGAGCTATCGTATTCCTTGGCAGATGCCATGCTACGAGACCACAACCTCTTCAAGTCTTTTCATATCTATACCCTCTGCTCCCTGACTATCCTCATGGACTTCTACACCCAAGCCCTATCCTGAGCACAACCAACCAGACCATAACAGGATATTGCATGAGAGACCTTGCTGCTGCCTTGTCTAAAGGCACTGACATTCCCTTTTCTCTGCTGCAAGGCTCCCACTCCCTGCCCACCCCAGTCAGCCTCAGCTGACAGGACTCCTTTTGGGGCACAGTCCCATAATGTATGAATCAATGTACTAAGGTGTATTTTGCATGAAGGATGTCAGTGACTGTGTTTCAAACTTGCCTCCTGTCTGTTGCAAACTGGAAATCCCCAACTGCTCTGTCAGCCTGTGTGGCTAGACTTCACACTTCTGATCAGACCACCTGAACACTGAACTGTTCACCCTGGTACAGTGCTTGTGGAGCAGCCTGCCTGCAGACAAGCATTCCTAACAAAAGCCTGAGCAGCAGGTACAGGTATTCCTCTCTGACCTCCAGAACAGGGAGGCAGCAGATCTGATTACAGCTCTGCTGCACTTATCTTCTGCTGGAGTACCAGGCACAATAATAAAGATAAGCCCAGCAGATAAAGCACATAAACCCTTTTGTCTTCTCCCTATCCATCAGTAATGGAAAGCTACAGCCCACTATTGCAGCCAAGAGGAATTCTTTCATCTGACTGCAGGCATCTGGAGCTGACTGCAAATGCTCAGCACCCACATGGGAATCTAGGCTTGGTTCCCATGGCAGTATTGCAGTGGGATTATAGAAACTGAAACTTCTGAAAAATGTAAATGAAGTGCTTATGGAAGCTTTCTGGCTTAGACAGAAGCGAGTTATCATGGCTTTTGTGCTCTAGCAGGGCCTTGGGAACGGATGGGGAGTGTACCCGAATTCATCATGAATACAACACAAAATGCTTCTACCACACTCCTCAAAAATGATTTTCAGCATTTCAGCTTGCTAAGAACCACCAGAGAGGCAATTATCACTAGCCAATTCAACCAGTCACAACCTAAGCACTCAAGTTGCCACTAAAAGAGAAAAGAAAGTGATTTACACTTTATCATCTGCAGACAGATCTTTGTAGCAAGGGAAGTTGGAAGCAGCTTCCAAAGAAAAAAACCACACCTAAACCCAAAAACATGCTAGAAATACAATTAGAAGATGCAAAACTTACTTCACTCCTTCTCCTCTCTGCTCTCCAATGACAACCTGCACCACCATCTTGTACCTGTCAAATCCCTCTTCTGGAGAGAGAAAAAAATATTAGTGAGAGCAACAACTTCTTAAAAATATGAGCCCAAAACACGACCCTGAAAGCTAAAGATTTCTGGCTACAAAGCAAGTGGCTGTACAAGCCTATGCAAGTAGCCAAGAGGACAGACTGCCTTGCAAAACTTCATTTTCCTAGTATGGAGTACCATGGTTTTGCTGGAGTTGAAGGGTGAACAGGGTAGTTGGCATCCATCAAAAGATGCATCTTAAGGCACAAGACACCCCTGAGCAGCCACACTGTGTGTTAGCATTCTGCTTTGAGAACTTTCAAGAACTGGCAACATGGAAAGAACATAAATAAGGCTGCTGGTGGACAAAATGGAATTTGAAAAAAAATGTCTTATTTTAGAACTGTTTTGATGTAAAGGTATTGTGAGATTCTTCTGCCACACAGGTGTTTCCTTTGCTCCTGAGTGGTATAAAAGGCCACAAAATAGCTGTGTTATTTATGTGTCTTCAGAGACATGCTATTGTTTCACAACAGTAAAGAAGTACCTCTGGGGCACAGGCCAGATCTAATCAGGCCATGGCAATGTTCCAGAAGCCAAATCAGAACAGGCATGTTTGAAATCAAATATAGATCCCAATGCCTGTCTTCAACAAAGCAGTGTCCTGGGACGACTCCAGCACCCTGTTTCCACTGGAGGATTGAACACAGCACGATGGCTCTGCTAACATCCAACAATATGTTATCAACACCCAACAATGCTTATCAGAGATGCCAGCTGATAAGAGTGGCCACCCCGGGCCAGCCTAGCTTCAGGCTGCTGCCACTGTTGTTACACATTTCTGAAGCCAAGCCCTGTGCAGAGGAGCTCAGCATGAACACGTGCAGGGACTACAGCTGCTGCTGGCTTTAAAGCAGATGTGTAATTCAGGGAGAAACACAAATCCACGGCTCCTGCCGAGGGTGACTGCGCGGCTGTGCCACCACGTCAGGCCAGCCCAGCAGATGGAGCACCAGCGTGTCCCCAGGAAGAAGGGGAAAAAAAGTGTCCGTGCCAGCACACACATACATATAATTATTCCAGCACAAAACTCAGGAAACACCTGCTGGTGCCTGCACTTTTCTTCTTGAACTCAAAAATGCCGGAGAGAATCCTGTGCAGCAGCACAACCTTCTTCCAGAGCTGTAAGGCTGTAGTCACACCACTCCTTGCCTGACTGCTCCTCTCTCCCCCTTCCCTGTGCCCCTTGAGCCTTGTTCTGATCTCCACTGCCATTCCAGCTCTGATCTAACTCACAGCAGAAAAAGAGCAGGAATGGTTCTGTTTATGGAAGCAAGAAGTAATGAAACATCACTTCTTTCTTCTCTCTAATGCAGCTTCTTTCCCCCTGCAGACCCTCCAAGTTTGACATCACACACCTGCCAAGCTATATGAAAACAAATCTTGTCTGCTTGAATTAGGTCTCCAGTTCCACAGGCGAGGAATGTACATATATAGGACAGATTGCTTCATACCAGCAGACTTGAGTCAGTCAACGGGGAAGGAATACATTTCAAGTATAAAGGAAGAAAAAGGGATCTTATCAAAAGAGAGAGGACATGGCAAGAAAAGAAATTACATCCCCAGCAAACCTCCTTACCTTTCAGTCTGTCTTTTATTGTGTCTGATAAAGACTTTGTAAGCTCAGGCATTTCTTCTGGGATGTACTGTACATTGGCCAGCTTCTCCTTCAGGATTGCACGGATGCATTCTTTTACTGTGGACGACTTAAATCTATCATGGCAACAAAAAAAGAAAAAAAGAAAAAGAAAAGTGCAACAGAAAGTTCACGCAATGCGTAGAAACATATGCAATGCCAAACACCACCTGGGAAAATGTAGCTTTCATGTATTAGAGAAAAATAGGAGATGACAAGCCATGGAGAAAAAAACCCCCGCTAAAATAGAGATATTGCCAAAAGTCAAAAAATAGGGGTTGGAAGATGCCCCTCCAGCAGCATCCCCCACTCGAGTGCGTGTCAAAGCTGGCCTGGGGGCCCGGTGCCCCCCAAACCCTCGGTGCTCCCCATTCCCAACACCCCACTGCCTCCCGCCGGCCCCTCATGCCCAGGGACACCCTCCCCACATTCCCACCGCAGCTCCACATTCCCGGGGCCCACACGCCCCAACCCGAAGTCCCCCACCGCGCTGACCCCTCTTTCCCCGGCGGCCTCACCGGTGCTGGAGGCCGGGCCGCAGGCTGTACGTGTTCTCGGCGCCTTCGTCCGGGCCCAGCTCGCCCATGGCCCCGCAGGCCCCGGCGTTGGTTACCGGGACAACCGCGGCCGCTTCCGCCGCTTCCGCCGCCCGCGTCACCGCGGCACCGCCCCGGCCGTACGGCTTCGGGGGGTGCGAGACTCGATCTGTGTTTGATGTTCCTACAGCCTGTGCTATTATTTTGGTTTTTTGTTTTTTTTTTTTTTAAAAAAAAAAAAGTAAAAGGTTAATTTCTTTCTTTTTTTTTCTTTTCTTTTTCTTTTTTTTCAATAAGAAGACTTGTACAATGAAGTAGTTGGTAAATAAGTGTTAAATAATTGCAGGCTATTTTAATAACTGTAATGACTGTAAAATTTTGCGATGGCTTGTAGAAGATGCTGAGGTGCTGGAGCAAGTCCAGGGAAGGGCAGTGGAGCTGGGGAAGGGTCTGGAGTACAAATCCTGTGAGGAGCAGCTGAGGGAGCTGGGGGTGTTTAGTCTGGAGAAAAGGAGGCTCAGGGGGGACCTTCTCCCTCTCTACAGCTCCCCGAAAGGAGGGTGTAGCCAGGCACGGGTCAGCCCCTTCTCCCAGACAACCAGCAACAGGATGAGGGCACAGCTGTTCCAGGGGAGGTTTAGATTGGACATTAGGAGGACTTTCTTAATCACAGAAAGTGTGATTAATATTGGAATGGACTGCCTAGGGAGGTAGTGGAGTCACTGTCCCTGGAGGTGTTTAAAGAAAGACTGAATGTGGCATTTAGTGCCATGCTGTAGTTGTCATGGTGGTGTTGAGTCATAGGCTGGATGTGACGATCTCAGAGGTCTTCCCCAACCTGATTCATTCCGTGATTCTGTAAGTAAAGGGTTTGAAGAGGTTGCTGCCTGGGGTGTGGCTGGAGGTATGATGGGGAGGGAGTGGGGTAAGTCAGCCTGGCCTCACTGGGTGCTTCTCCAGTGCCCCCCTTCTGCCCCAAACCAGCCACCAGCCACAGCCCCTGCACTCAGCCTTGCCCAGGGCTTGGAGGCTCCCTTCCTGCCTCTGTACAACACATCCCAGACATCAGGGAGGAGATCCCAGCCTTGCTCTTTTCCTCCAGCAACTTCTTAAATCCTCCATAAAGGCCTAAAGTTCTTGCTCCCCAGAATTCTACCCCTTGTGCCCTTTTCCCTGCCCATAGCCGCTGTGTGTTGCAGGGAAGGCTGCGTGTGCTGCATCCCCTGCTGAGAAGCTGACATTCTGTTTCCTCTGCAGGTTATCTCGAAGCAGCGATCTTTGCAATCGATTGTGCTTCCCACGTGCAGCGGATGACACGGCTGAGAAAGGTCCCTGTGTGCCTTACCCAGCTCCGAATGGAAACAGTGTGAAGGCACAGCCAGTGCTGCTGTGGAGTGGTGCTGCTGCCACAGACGAGAGGCTGGAGGGGGCCATGAACTGACAGGGCTAGGTGTGCCTGGAGGTGCCCCTCGGGTGCAGGAGGTGTGAGGTTGCCCCAGGAGGAAAGGGGTACCGCTGCCAGAGTTTTGCTTGGGATGCACAGGCACATCCCAGCTGGTGCCAGAACCTGCCCCAACCTGCTCTGAGCATGGATGAGTTGCTGAG
>VYZP01072925.1:0-27349 GCA_013400635.1 Hypocryptadius cinnamomeus | reverse complement strand
TGTGAGAGTGGTATTCCTATTGCCAGCTTGGGAAAGCTGGTTCCAGTTGGTGTGAATCATCCACTATTCTGATTCTTTCTGCTGGTGCTCCCTGAACATAGCCTGTGACTGTAGCTGACTCAGAAGAGAACAAAGTTTTCCTGCTTATACCAGGTGAAGAGATGTATAGACACCCTTTTTGTTTAAATTGTGAGATTGTGAACAGCAGGCATAAGTTCTCCTTCAAAAATCAACATGACATGATTTGGCGCTTTTTTAAATAAAACTTTGGATATCATTCCTGTGTTGTGGGTATTAGCAATTACCATGCTGCTTTTCCATTTCTCTAAAGCTTTCTACATGCTAATAGCAGCTTCACTTATTAATTTCTAGCACCATCCCTGCAGCCAGTTGTGTAATCACAATTGATCAGCCATTCAACTCACTGTAGTTACTGGTTTGATGGATTATAATCAGGATTTTGATCCCAGAGCAGCTTTGCAATAGCAATCAATGCTGAGCATGACAAATTATATCATCCTGAAGCCATATTTGGCTAACTGCCAGCATTTCATCTCACTTGGCCACTGTGTAGCTTTTGGTCTTTTTTAATCACAACACTTTGCTAAGGGGTTTGTAACCATTTTTTGGTACCTCTGGAACAAGTATTAGAACTGCATTTACTGTACCTTAAAGTCCCACATTAGATTTTATTGTAAACCTGAAGTTTTCTCCCTTTGGAGAGCCATTTTAGAAGAAATATGTGTAAGCTTGTCTTTTCTTCATTGCTTTTTGTTGTTTGGGACTTTGTTCTTGGGAATGCAGCTGTTGCTTAATATAATTTAGTTTAAATTAACAACTGCTTCCTAGCCTGTTTTATTACAGCTCAGTACTTCTGGGACTTAAGGTTTGATATTGCACGTAGTCAAGTTTGCAATTTTTAATTTACAGCTGTTACAGAAATACAAATGCACAGCAACTATTTGTTGAGGCCCTCTTCACTAGTTCTCATGGAGAATATAAAACTTTGGGAATTTTGATACCAATATAATGCTATCAAATGTCCAAAGTCCTGGTGATCTCATAGGTAGCAAGGGTGAACCCTTTAAATACTGAAGCAAGATCTATATAGTAGAAAATAATAATGACATTCTCCCACTGTTGTGTGTGTACGTTACCCATAATTTTGAAAGCTCTGTTAGACATTCCTCCTGTCCTTCAGCTTTCTGGTTTTAACAAAAGGATAAATTATGTGGGTTTGATGGGCAAAATTGCCAAGCTTCCTCAGGTAGGTGCAAACTTAGTCTCCATTCAGGAAGTTATTTGCACTTCTGCTTGGTATTTATAGTCTAATTTAATGAGGTGTAAGAGAGAGGAGAGTGCTATGAAAACCAGCTCAACAGCTTCAGCATTTATTTGTTCACATGGGATATTCTCTTTTGTGGCTCTTGAAGATCTTTTCAATAAGTGAAGTTTACAGAAGTGATACATATTATTTTTCTGTAGTTAATTCAGACTTTTCAGTTGTGAAGCTGTACAATTCAACTTGTGGTTTGTAGGGATGAAGGTAAAGTTTTTGAACTGTGCCTGCAAAATAATGTCACCTGTAACTGTAAGATTTAATACTGCTGCAGCTAATAAATGTTGGTAGTGGCACGGGAGCTGTGGGAATCATGGGAATCTGCACATACATTTTCCGCTATTTTTTTCAATGTTGACTATCCAGTTTGGAGTTCAAGTGGAGTAATTTTTGCAACTGTGAACAGTGATGCAGACAGAAAAGCAGGTTTTTTAACATAAAAAACCTGTTTTACTTCAAAGGGTTTATTTAAAGCTGGGAATCAAATGGCGTAACTGTTGCAGCCTGCAGTTTCACTCTATCCCCTTTCTTGATTTCTTTTTGTCTGCCTCTGTTCCTGTGCAGGTATTAACTCTCACTTTGCTGTAGACAAAACACAGCTTATACACTGTTTGTGACAGAAGCGGGGGAACAGCTAAGTACTTTATTATTTTGTGGCCAGCTCAGCAGGATAAACTTGGATTACAGGACAGGTTTTACAAGAGAGAACAGGTTGTTCCGGTAACTGTCTCCCAGGACCTACATGAGCAAACTACACTGTTGGGTGGAGAAGACCATCTGGATCTTTCATGATGTTCACACTCACACACTCTGAACCTCCTGTCCAGAAGAGTAAGACTTGCTGCCTTCTGCTTCCCCTGCGTCTCTCTGTCTTCTTAACCTTCCCTTCAGTTGTGCGTGTTTGTGTCAGAATTCTGTTTCACTAAGCCTTGTTCTCCTGCCTTCTATATTTCATCCAGCTTGTTTCTACTCAGGAATGGTGGGAGAGCTCCTGTGAGTTGTTCATCCATGAAGCTTTGGTGAATGGGATTGGTGGAGGAATTTTTTAATGTCACAGTGACTCCTTAATATTTAGACCTTTATGGAGTCATATAAAGAGCCTGAACCAGCTAGGAAGTTATCATATTCCTTAGATTATTTGTCTGTGGCATTCTTTCCTTTTGTTTTTTATTCTTTAGAGCAGTTCTAAAGTGTCAGAGTAAATCAGAAAATGCAATTCTGATGCCCCAGAGACTCCTCATGCACCAGTTATCCTATTAATATTGATAACATACTGGATATGCAGATGTGAAGTGTAATGATGGCTGGCATGTTACATGTTCTTGACTACTCCTTTGGAGCACTCCACTCTCTGTTTTCCACACATTTCTGATGAACCTGTTGTAATTTCAATGTATGTGTTCCTTCTTGGCAATCATAGGTGTCCTGTAGGCAGCAACAGCATGCTGATCCCTGCACTTGTCTGTGAGCAGCAAAAGAAGATGCAGATAATTTTTAGGGCACGTTTTACCCAGAAAATGCTTGATCTGAGTTTTGTTTGCTTTTTTTATGCACGTTGTACTGCAAACAGCGTAATCAGCCTCCTAATGTTCAGTTAGGCTTACGAAACGACAGCCTTTTGTTCCACCTTTTCATTAAACTTCATATCAGATTGAGCTTTTAGGACACAATGCAAAATCTGGCCTCAGACATTAGTTTCTGTTAAGATTCTGTATTTGGAAGCGAACTGTCAGTTCTGAGGGAAGAATGGGGCAGAACAAAATGGTCTTTGCCTTGCTGCCATGGTAATGGCAGTGAAGTGCTGATAAGTAACAATATCCATCTATGTGTGAGTTAACTCCTTATGTATTCTTCAGGGAGAAGTATTCTGGCATAGAATAATATAATCTTTCTCAAAAAATTTGAAGCCAACCTAAGGATTATAATTAATAATGGGTTATAGTCTTGTGTAATAAATTGGGTCGCAAATGGTGCATGTTCATTACATTCTAGAAGATTTGGGGACCATGACTACAGAAGTATTGTCTCAGTTCTGTGATATGCAGTATGACACTTGTACAAAGGATGACCCCAAAGTTGGTGAGTTTTTACACTGAATCTGTATCTATATATCTCCCTTTTTTACTTTCGTCTTCTAGGTTTTTTAATGTTATCTCTCTCTTCTCTTAGTCCATGAGCAGTCCTTTCTGGTCTTTAAGAGTAGCAGGCTGTATTTGTGCATTAAATGAAGTAACTCTACCTAGATGGATTTTTTTCTTGTTTTAGCCAGAGTGTTGTTTTAAGCAGATTCAATTTTTTTTTTTTTTAATTTTAGAATAACTTTCAACAGCCACTATAAGGTAAGTTCCCTGGTGGAGGGATGTGTTCAGTCCTTGCACAGCTTTCCTGTGCAGCCATGGGTGAGGCACTTTCTGAGCTGGGACTCTCTCCTTGTTAAACAGAGGTGCTGCTTGCCTAGTGCAGAGCCCTGGGGACACTTTCCTTTTGCTTTTGAGGAATTTGGATTCTACATTGTGGAGCTTTCCTTCAGTCTTTTCTGAGATAAACCAAATCTATGCTTGGCATTATTCCATATTAAACCTTGAGTTACCTTGGTAATTTCTGAATCACATTGCACACATATTTTCTGTTATGATCACTGGACTTCTAAAGCACTCTGCTGATTGATCAAACCTTGGGGGTTGGATACCTTTTAGTTCCTTCTGGAATTACTGTGTTTTAGTACTTTCCTTTAATTCCCTGTATGCTGTGTAACATAGTAAAGCTACAGTACTTGCATTTATTGTTTTTTTCCAACTTGATTATATGTTTTTGCCTGTTGATCATCTTTTCTTTGAAATACCATCAGACATATCATTGTATCAACCATAATCTCCACTGCCAAACTCCTGAGTTACTAGTTAAATCATAATTTAAATGTGCCACTTTTGTTATTTACATTACTTCCCAGGTAAGTTTCCTTCCTTCAAGTTGCTCTTGAAACCACACTTCAAAGCACTCAATACTTTTGCTCGCTTTTTCCTTCCGGCTAGGATTATCTTGTGCAGATGACTTTTTGATGTGGAGGAGACCAGTGTAATGTCCACACACAAAGCCAGTCCTGGAGCCTGCTTTGCATGGCTGCCTGTTATATGCATTTTTTCTTTACACCAATCTAAGTGTAGTTAAACTCCCATACGTCTCCAAATGGCAGTGGAATACTTGGTTATCAGATTTGGTGTTTAAGGGAGATTGTCTTGCTTTGTATTAGTAAATGACATGGCATTTTTTGGCATGGAGATTTTTGTTTGAATTGAGCCTGGCATATTAATAGCAGAAAGTAAATTGTCATCTATAAATTGATCCAGCACCATGGAAAAAAGTTCAAACTGTTGTAAATTATTCTTGGTAGCAGAAATGAGAGTAGGGCATGGCTGAAGTAGCATTTTGCACACTGCCCAGAACAGAACTCTGAAGCAGAAACTGGAATTGCTGCACATTTTGTGGAGCTTTTTTTTTTGTCCAGTGGTGTGAGAGAAAGGATTGTAAATAGTTTCTACTACAGATCATCTTGCACTGCAAAACTTGGAAGCAGATCCACATCTTTTAGATGTCAATTTTTTCATCTGTCTTTAGTTCCCACATGAGATTAATCAGACAGTAGGGCTGAATCCACTTTAGAGAAGTGGGACAACATTTGGAAAGTAAATAAATAAATTAATATAAAAGTCATGGTGCACAAACTAAAGATTGTCACAGAGTTGCAGCATTTGTACACCGTATCTTTAAAGCTGGAAAAGTTTGCACACTGGACTATGACTCAGTACTGAGTTTTCATGTTTTAGAGTTACAGTCATAAAAAAGAGAAGGGCTTTTTTGCTAAATTTTGTTCAGTCAGTGTGTTTGGTTTAACATCAGCACTCTGAGTTGGCTGTACGTCTTTCAAAGTCAAAAGGGAAGAAGTGACCTCTCTGTCAAAAGCAGCTTTCTCAGACCCTCATTTACTTGTGCTTAGAAAGACAGGGCTGTTGGTTTTAATATGGGGACTATAATGTTCAAAAGCTTTCATTTAGCTTATGAACTCTTGATTTTCTCCTCACAGTATCAAGTCCAGACAGAGGACAGGAATCTGCTGGTGCTACCAGCTAGTGGAAGTTCCCTGTTCTTTTGTTGCTGAAGTTTTGGGGTGGCCCAAGCCCTTTTGGAATATGAAGCTGCTAGATCAGACAGCGGCACAGTGCCTCTGGGCTACTGAGGGCAGTTTTCTTTACAGGCAGGTGCTGCAGGAAAGTAACACAAACAACACTGTGACAAAGTGATCACTGCACTGGGGATTTTCACAGTTTAACTGCAGACACCTCAGTCTAGGGGTGATGGGGCTGAAGCTCCTGCAGGGTCAGTGGGATACCTACAGCTCCCCTGACAGCCCAGGCCCTGGGGCTGCTGCCTGAGGCACTCAAGCTGGATGCCTGAAGCTAAACAGCGAGAGCAGCCTCTGTAGCCCAGGATCCAGTTCAAGCACAGAGCAGGAGTCTACCCCAGCTGCTAACAGAGGTACCTCTTTGGCTGTCTCTTTAGTGCTGAGTGCATACCAGCACTCTGAATGCATGGTGGGACTCCTCAAAAAGATGAGCATTAATCCAGCTTCAATATCCTGGAACTGAAGCCATTATCAGGAACTCTTCCAACCAACCACTTTTTTTTGTTTGTTTATTTGTGATATTTTTGAGATTGACTGATGTCACTGAGAGTTGTCCCCTCCTTTTTGGATGCTCTCTCAGGACCAGGAGTGCTGTGGCCTCAAACAGTTCCATAAATAAGTATAGAATTTTTTTTTTTCTTCCTATGCTTTTCCACCTACTGATGAATTAAGAGCTTGTGCAAAAAAAAACAGAGAGAGGACCAAAGATACCAAGCCTCATCTTGCTCACACAGAATCTGCTGCTTTGCAGACTGCCCTTCTCTAGAGTCCTGGGAAACACAGTGAGGAAGAGGATGAGGTTGCTCACCCTGTGTGTTGCTCAAGCAAGAATGGGTGCCAAAGTCAGAGTCAGAATCCCAGGACCTGATATATATGGTGTATTGTTAGCTGTGTTTGTTTTGGGAGCTTTTGGTAATTTTTCTTCTAGTTTTTTGTCTCTCTATTTAATTATCCTTTTCATTACTGATTTCCTGACTTAATCTGAATGTGCATAAATCTCCACCACAGATTTATCATCTCTATAGAAAGCGCTTTCAGGGTGGTTGTGCCGCTTCCCAGAAAAGGGACACCGTTGGAAAATGAAGCTTTCAGATTCAACAATAAGCCCACTATTATGCTGATTTTTGCCAAGCTTTCCCTCACTTTTTTTCCCATTTACTACAAGAGTGAGCTCAAGGCTTCTTTTTGTTTGTTTTTGAACTTCAGTCATTCTTAAGTGTTTACCACCCTGCTCAAGTCCACTCACTCTGAAACATCAGACACCATAAGACATGGCTGTGTTGCTTCTGGAATCAGAAAATGCTCAGGTTCTTTTTTTCAGCTGCATGTTTCTGTGAAGGTTTTAACCAGCCTCTTTGCCAATCTTAAGAAAAGAACATGTAAAAATAAAAATATTTTTTAGAATATTGCACTCTAACTGTCACAGTCCTTTGGGGACTTTGTATTTTTAGCCAAATGTGAGATCTCAGGAAAGCAATTGAAATTAACTTTGATATAAATAGTCTCATTGTGAAACACATTTTTTTTTAATATATAGTATATAGTCTGCATGCTCATAAGCATTTAATCAAATTCTGGTCTTGTCTGAGCAAACATAATGGCCATTGACTTATGTGTGGGTTGTGAATTATTCTTTCTGGATTTGACCTGCTTTGAGAGATAAAAAAGATGCTGTCCTTCATTTTTTTGCTTGGGATTGCACAGGCGAGTGGAGAGGCTTTTCTATTTCTAAATTTTTTCTGAATGTTGAATACAACTTTCTGCTGATAACATGTAGGAAGCCAACCTCTCTAGGGTTTTGGTCCACTGTGACTGTCAGAATTTTTTATAGTTACCATGAATTTTCTTTTTCTTCTTTCCATGCTTACATTCTATACAATGCTCTTTGGGATTCCACCCAGGTCCCTTGAAAGGATCCTCTGTCTTTTCTTTGCTTGGCTGCTTTCTCATAAGCCAAGCATGTAAACACCCATCTCCTGAAGATATATTCCTGTTAATCACTTCTGGTGCCTCTCTTTGAACTTCTTTACGCTAACATTCCAGTTTTTAAACTGCTGTTAACAAAAGCCAGGATAAAATGCTATTATCACTCCTTCTTCTGGCTTAAAAGACCCTTGTAATTCTTATGCCCTAGATTAGCAACTGCTGCACAACTTGTAATTTGCTGTTTTCTATATCTTCACCTCAGATCTGTTGCCAGACCACTGTGACTGTACTACTTTATTTCCAAATTTTTGTGTTGAATCAATTTTCCCTTGTTGTGAGCCAGAAACAGTTTTGAGCCAGGGGAATTTCCACTGATTTAAATTGTTGCCAATTAACGAACTGCTAATCACTGATTCTGGTATTGAAACCAATGAAACGAATACATATTTAGAGAAACACACCTCAGCTCCCTTCCAGACACCTCTCCTCCCTGCTCCATGGTCTCCTGTTGCTGCTGCACATGGCACACAGTCCCTTTGGGGAGGCAACAGACCTCACCACATAGCAGGAGATGGGGCTTTGTCGTCAGTGCATTGGACAGGACTCAGAAAACCTGCACTTTATTTCTGCAGCCGAGAAGTTCTCTGCACCATTTCTTTCTTTGCTACTGTCTCTTATCTGTAGTCAGGAAAAACAGCAGTGACCTGCTTCAGGCAGTACCTTAAAACCGATTGCCAAGAAGCAGTCCAAGAAGATGTGGTGTGACTGATGCAACGGAAGCGTTGGAGTCTGTCAGTCTTGTGGGAGCAGTAGGTGTCTGAAGGAGATGAGATAAAATATATCCCTGTGTAATTGTCCTATTACCTTTACTTTCAGTTGGCTCCTCTTCCATCCCTAGCCTCAAGACCAATCAAGTAGGACCAGATATTGAACCCATATCATATGTGAGGGGTGTTTTTCCCCTTCAAAAACAGCGACTTTACAAAGGCTGTGTTGTGACATCCCTCTGGATTACTGCAGCTCATTATCTGATGTTAGAGTATGACATGTCACTTTTCAAGGTCCTTTTCATGACAGGTCACCAGCTGCTGGAGCTTTAATAACAACTGGATCTCAGTTAAAAAATCTTTAAAGAACGAGGGATATGGTGTGGTATTTTTAACCCAGGTCATTCCAGTGGACTGACTGTGGGTAAGTTTCAAAAACTGAATAGAATAATAGATTACAGTGCCAGGATGGAGTCAGGGAGGCTGCAAGTGAGCAAGAAATCATTCAGACACCTTTCCTGCCAAAGCTACTACATTGTACAGTTACACCTGGAGTATCTGTTAATCTTTGTCATATACACTGAGGGCTGGAAATTCCTTTCTTTCTTTGCAGATGGCAAACTGAGGCCGAGAGAAATCAAATGAGTTGTCTGGGATCACTTCAGAAATATGACCATGGTTGTGCAGGAAATAAAGTGACCTAAGGATTTAATGCAAAAGCCAAAGTTGGTGCTTTGAGCAGGTCATGTCACTTCTAATATAGCCCAAATGTTCTAGCTGGGATGCTTAATTGTTGTTGCTTATCATTTTACCTGTATCAATTACTAACCTCTACACAGAAAGTGAACCACTGCAACGTGTGTTAACCATAAGGTTCATACTGCTATTTGGCATAAACAGAAGATGAGAACTAAACTCTGGGCAGCTGGTGTTCTCTTTTTGCAAATGTAAGCTCGGCATACAGTCAAATGTGCTGCTAGTCAATGCAGATTTGCACATTTGCTGCAAAAAAATTAAAAAGCTGGTGGAGTAATGCTAAAATTCTTTCAGTGCTGCTGTAGAATCTGTGTCACCTTGTCTGTAGATCGCCTTCTAGATATTGGCCCATTATTCCCCCGAAAGAAAAGGTTGGCAGATGTTGCTTTGCATCAGTCTCTGTATGAAAAGCTCCTGTTGCCTGAAGATTTGTTTGAGGCAGCCATTCATGACCCCCACAGCAAAACATACATTATCCCTTTTATGTTCCCATTTCAGTCTCTGCTTTCAGTTGCTGTGGATGGCAATTTCCTTGTGCCAGCTTTTGCATGCACCTGAAAGCTTCCCAAAGCTGTTATTCCTCCTCTATTTGTTTACAGCTGCCTAGTACTTAGTGGGTTTTTTTTTTTTTCACTTGTGTTTAGAACACAGAAAACTCCCCCACAAAACTGTCCACATACACCATTTCTCACAAGAACAGTAGATGAAAAAAACCCGTCTGGAATTAATTTCAGTGTACGCATGGTATAAAAACTTTATTGCAAAATGCATTAAACTTTATTGCAAAATGCATTAAAAAGTAACTTAACTTTTGTTTAACTTCTCTAAATAGATTTACAGTTCATCTTAAATAATTAAGTCACTACTTTTTAAAAAGCCAGAAGTAAAGATCTGGAATAAAGTTTCAGTTCAGGTTTTTCTTCCTGCCACGCTGTCACACAAAAACCCTAAGCTATTTCTGTCTGTTCTTATTTTTAGATTGTTCTTCATATACCATTTACCGTCATTGAAATTAATGAGAAAATAAAAGGAGTGACCTTTGGCTAGACACATACAGTTTATGCATGAGCTAAACAGCAGGATCCTTTTTCATTCTTCTTTTTCCCACATTCTCTTTCTCCCTGCTCTCCCTCATCCAAATATAATTTGTAAAGCCTTTAGAGCCTTTCATCCTGTGTGTTTCCACTGTGTTCCTTTAGATGAATCTCAGGTCCCTGATTCACATCTATTCTCTTGTGCTGAAAGGTCAGTGGCACCCTTGTTTTATGAATATAATCTACCATTCTCCTGAACTTCAGAATCGTTTCCAAAACTCCCAGGCAAAATTCATACAGCTGAGGGTGCAGATGAATGTTGGCATTACTGTAAAGAGCATTCTCCCTACACAAATACAAGCCTGGACATTCCAAGTTACGTTGTTTAAAATAAACAAGCATTTACTGAAGATCTGAATAGTTTGGAAGACATGATTCCAATTGCAGACATAATTCTCAACCTGTGGCCTCACCGTAACATTGACTATGTAATTCATGCCCAGCTTTCTGCAGCAGGTGGACAAGTGCATTTGACAGATACTCACTCCACGAAGGCACCGTGCCTGCGCAGAGTAGAAAGCACCCAGTGAGGTTTCCTGGGGCACTGCTGTCGCAGCGAGCCTTGCACTGTCCCACTGCGGAGGTTCCCTGCCCGGAGGAAACGCTGCCAGCTCTGCCTGGTTTGCAGGGTGGGTTGGAAACGTTCTCATTGTAAATTGCACATTGAATGATTTTCAGTGCAGCAGTTTCAGAATCCTTGGTTGAAAACAGTAAGGCTCGAGTGTTGCCTCCAAACTGTGAGGGTGAAAGTTTGTTTCCTGGCTGAAGGGAGGGAGTCAACTAGAGGTGTGCTATGACCAAGAAATCCCATTTGTGCTAGCTGGAAAAGAGGTATGCAACCATTCTGAGAAGGAACACCATGATTTTCCAGTACTTGTGGCAATCATTGCTAAAAAAAAAGAGAACCGATATGTGTCTGGGTTAAGGAAAATGCTTATAACAGTGTAAGACACCAATGCTGATAGTAAATCTGGTTTGTAGTTGTTTATGGAATTTTGGGGTGGTTTTTTTTTTGTTTGGTTGGTTGGTTTTTGGTTGGTTTTTTGTTCCAAGTGTATGGTTGCACCTCTGCATTCTAGTGTATAAATTTAAGTGGATAGTTATTTATTGCTTCTTAATCTTTGTGTTAATAATCCTGACTGTATTTTATTTGCACCTTTTAGGTGGTATTTTAAAACACTGATTACTGAAAAACTTGTGGTAAATTTTTATATTCTCATTGTTTGCCATGAGTATTCATAGAGATTCACAGCATCACAGAACGGGTAAGGTTGGAAGAGATCACCGTGGGTCACCTGGGCCAACCTCCCTGCTCAAGCAGGGTTATCCCAGAGCACAAGGCACAGGATTGTGTTCAGATGGTTCTCGAGTATCTCGAGAGACAGAAATTCTACAGCCTCTGGGCAACTGGTTCCCATGCATGGTCACTGTAAAGCTGGTCTTTCTCAGGTTCAGGTGGAACGTCCTGTGCATCTGTTTCTGCTCGGCGCCTCTTGTGCTCAGCACCACTGAGAAGAGCCTAATCCATCCTCACAGCACACCCTCCCCTCCCTCTTTAAATATTTATACATATTAATGAAGAGGGACCCCCCTCGGTCTTCTCTTCTCGAGGCTGAAATTCATCTGCTGGCCGTGACTGATGTCGCCTGTTTACTTTCACTTACGGAGAAGTTCGTGAATAGTTCCTTACAGGAGGCCCAGCGCTGTCCCTGCGCGTCGTGGGTGTTTTATTTGTGCGTGGCCAGCGGGGTACACGTAAATCATGTGCCCGCGGCCGAAGCCAACTCCTGGGGCCGGGGGGCCGCTCTCCGCCCCTCACAACTGCCCCGGCCCACCCCGCAGAGAGCCCAGGAGGCGCGCAGCGCTGCAGCGGCGCAGCACCTGCGCGGGGCGGCGTGGGCCGCGGGAATTTCGTGCCGAGGGGTGCCGGGGAGGGAGAGGTACGGCTGTCGCGGTGCCCCACCCGTTGCTCTGTTGCCTCGGATCCCTGCGCTGAGCCCCCGCTGCGGGTGGGCCCCTCCTGGCGACACGGGGACCGCAGCCAGGCCGGCCCCGTCCCCTGGACCCCGCCTGGCGTGCGCCGGGACCCGCTCCGTCAGCGCCCGGGAGCCGCTCGCCGCCGCTCCCCCTCGGCCGCCGCTCCGCCAGCTATCGGCGCCTCGGGAGCCGAAGCGGGGCTGGGTTGGGCTGGGCTGTACAAGGCTATTCGGTAACAGCCTCGGCCATAAATGATTAACTGCGCGCCCGGGGAGCCGGGTGTCGCCGAGCGTGGCCGCCCGTGCCCGGCGCGCTGAGCCAGCGGAGCGTTCGGTCCCGAACCGCCGCCGGGGGCTCTGGCAGGGCTGGGAGCGCTGCTGCCAGCGCTGCCACACCGCAAGGTAGGCGCGGAGCTTGCTGTGCCTCAGCTGCTGTTTCAGCGTAAATGCACCCATTTGGCGTTCTTTTTTATCTCTGCCAAGGTAAAAGACCTCCAAGATGATAGGGGTTTTTTTGTAACTGATTTTGTGTTTGGTTTAGGGTTTGTTGGGGTTTTTTTAAGTCTTTGTTGTCTTTTTTACTATGCATAAAGAAATTAGTAGGTATGGAATTCGTTGATAAGCAGTGGCAGCTGGCAGTACTCTTACTCTCTATCAGAATGCAATGCCTCCTTTGTTGAGCTGTAAATTAATAGTGTAAGCTCCTTCCCCACCCTCAGCCTCATCATTTGGAGATGTGAATCGCTTGTACTACCAGATTTGTTTTCTTTAGGAAAACTAAGAGGCACCACAGAAAATCCATCTGTTTCATTCCAGGTCACATTCCACTGGATTGGTTTGGTTGATTTCAGCTTGAAAATGTGCTTCAAGGCACCTAATGATCTTCTGTGGGATTTTTTTTTTTTTTTGGTTAACCTCTAAATTTGAATTACCAGTGTATGCAAGAGGCATTTTCTTTCTGTTTCTTTGAGCTCTTGATGCAGTTATAAAGTATTTTCCAAAACATGGTGATTCAAGAAGGTAAACTAAAAACTTCCTACATAGAAAGTGGAAAAGGCTGCTGCATGTAGAACATCAGGTTAACTAGGAGTGTATTTGCACTGTCCATGAAAGAAATCCTGGCTGGCAACCTGTTGAATGCCACTAGCTAGAGTCTTCAAGCTGCTGTGAGCAGGACACCGTGCCCTTGCCACAATTGTTTCTGTGAATGCAGTCAAACCGTGCAAATGCAGAATGATTTCCAGGTCAGAACAGGTTGATGAATTTAGTGAGGCACCATCACAAACTGCTGGAGCCGAACACTGGTGCTAGGCTGTGAGTGTTCTCCCACTAATTGTGCTAGGGAAATGGAAGGAGTTTGGCCCTTTGAGAACAGCAGGATCTGTTAAATGTAATGAGACACTAATCAAGATAAGGCTTGTACTGTGTCAGGTGCTGTATAACTGTGTAAGGAGGTAAGGTCACAACTCTGGGAAATTTACTGCATAAAAAAGTGCTATGATTAAGATGAATTAAACTAAGTACCCTTCAAAATGTCCTCAGGGTTATCCTTAAGTGACGGGTCTGTTTCCACAGTCCTTATGCCCAGGCAGATGCCTGAGAAAAAATGTGCTTGAGAATTATTGGTTTGTCTGACATACAGTAATAAGCCTAAAAACTGAGCACAGGCATCTTTCTGTGTTGAGAGAGGTTTGGTTCTGAATGTAGACTGGTTATTCTTATCTTGTCCTTCTTGCTCAAAGAAACAGAAATGAGGCTATATCAGGACACCTTCCTGCTGTTTCCCAAATTTTAAGGAAATGTTTGTCTGGAACTGAAATTGATTTAGTCCTGTTTTTAAAAGAAAGTACAAAGTTTCCAGTGGGCTACAATGTGTTTTGTATTTTCTTCAAGTTTTTCTCTAGCAATCATGGGAGTACCAAACCTGTGCCTGCCAGCAGTTGCAGACAGCCTGTATTTTGCATTAATTCTCACAAACTGTTACGTTTGTGTACTTTTTACCCACAACACATGGCCTCTGTTGTCATTCTAAGGGACTGTGTTTCCCGGTGTGTTTTCAGAGGCCATGTCTTAGATGTGTTTAGACACTGTTAGCAACGTTAGTCATGCAGAATAGAAAAAAAACCCACCTCAGTAATGTTCTCAAAACAATCTGCTGTGGTGCTTTACAAATCTAAAGGAAAGGTCAAACTCCACTTTTCACTGTGCACTGGAGGATAAAAGTAAAGCTGTGTAATGACTTGGAGCAGAACACCAAAGGGCAGTGAGACTTTGCACGAAGATCTGGGGAAGAAAAATAACAGTTAACTGTTAATTGTAGTTGATTTGTAGCTAATATCAAGGATTTTATTGTCCATGTTGCTCTTGAGAAATATGGCTCCTGTCTGGTGCTGCTCTCTACTCTGTGTTTTTCTGCACTGTTCTAATGCTTCAGTTTTTCTGTTCCTTCTGCCTTCCTTCCTTAGAAGTGTCACCAGCTTTCTCACTGTTTTCTTCTTCTAGTATAAAAAGAAACAGTAGTGCAGTACCTTTATTTTAGACTGGACACCTTCTGTTAAAAAGGAGTTTTTTGTTTGAAAGCAGTGTTCCCTATCAGTATTAAATCAAAGAATTTGGATCCTGAACTTCAGTGAGATTAACAGGGGGCTTTGCACGTCACATGTCTACGCCCTGTGGGTTTCTGAGCACCTTGAGCTTCAAGATGTGTGGCATTGTTTAGCTTCTACTTTGCATTGGCAAGAGTCTCTTTACAGTCCTCAGAATGGTAAGCTCTTGTTTTGGAGAGCATGAGATGAGGGGGTGTGTAGTTACCTTGGGGGTGTATTTGTCATGGCAGGACTTTTACTTCCCATGTATATATGGGAGTGGCATCGTGGCTGCTTCCTACAGCAAAAATTTTGGCCCTTGTGCAGTCTTGTAACATGCCAAGGACCAGCTCCTTACCTGATGTAATTTGATAAGGTGATCACAAGAGCTAAATGTAACTGGCACCTTGACCAATGGTGTGTGCAAAATACATTGTTTGGTTTCGGTTCCATTGTGGGAGCACAGGGAGCATAAATTTTGGGATGTGGCAAGGAGCTGGGGAGTGAAAACTGACACTTTTTGACTGTTTAGTTTCATGGTATGTGGGTGGAACATACAGGAAAGAGGGCAAGTCTGTCAGCTGTAACTCTTGTTTTTGAATGGAAGTGCAGTAATTCCCTAATTCTGGGTATGGATTAGAAGAAATCTATTTTAGGTTATTAACTTCCACTGTCATTCCTGCTAAAAGTTTGTGCATGTGAAGCTTGTTTACAAACTGTAATGAAATCATGTGTGCAAGTCCCATTTTCAATGTGAGTGCACCTTTGCATGTAAAATCTGGGAACTGAAGTGTCATTGGGGTAGACAGAGAAGTAAAACATTTTTTTCTTCTGGGAAGTTGTCGGCAGATGTAATTAACTTTTTTTGTGAGGGACTTCAGAAACAGACTTCAAAATTAGAGTCTAATGCTGGTTTCTCAGTATAAAAGAAGTCTTTTTCTTGAATTGGCCATCTTATGCTTCATGGGCAATGCCAAATTTGCTCAATTACTAAAGTGATTATTAAGCAACAGTGACAATGGTTTCACTTATTATCCCAGTACAATTACACTTTTACTAGATGTACCAGAAAAAGCTCCTGATGATTTTCTGTTTATACAATAGTGCTGCAGACTCTGATTAGGGTTTGGGAATAAAGTCAAAACTCTGCAAGTGTTTTAAGCTCCTCTTGTAAAACAACAATAATATAGAATGCCTGCCCATCTTTTTATAATACAAAAGAGACTAAAAATATGCTCTGCGTGTACATAGTAGGAAAGGATTGTGGCATAACATTTTCAAAGCTTGTTCTTTTCTTGGTTTGCTTTTAACTGAAGCTCTGCAGTTTCTTCAAAAGCCATGAGTTACAAGTGAATCTGCAATACTTTGTGACTCCTTGTCCTTTCCTTCAGACAAAAGGCCCTTTCAAACCATTGTGGAACAGTCACTGATTTTCATGTGGTCATTCAAGAAAAGGATAGCGATTGGCCTTCATAATAGGCCTTTCAGTACTCTCTCAAGTGGTTTGCTGGCTGAAAAAAATGCCTATGGCAGTGTACTGTGTCCAGTATTTAAATTAATGATGAATCTAATCTCCCAAGTGTTGGAAAGGTAAGAGTTCAAATGGCAAAGAAGCCTCACCTGTTTGTGAATACCAGTGTGCTGCTAGTCAGAGTTTGAGACAGATTTTAGCCTGTGTGAACTGGTGCAATTTTACTTGATTTTCTTTGACTGAAGGTCTGTTTTATTTTATTTTTTTTAAGTGGTAACTTAAGCCTGGTGTTGCCATGAACTGTGTGTCTGGGAGGGTTGATGCTCTTTTATGTCCTGGGTGGAGTTGAGCAATGTTATCTGTTTGTGCTATGCATAGCCAAGCGAACTGTGAGTATGATTTCTTGGAAGGTGACTATCCTTGAAGGTTGTGGGTGTGTTTTGAGTTGGCATTCAAGGAGCTGCTGCCACTGTTGTGCTGACAGCTCAGTCTCATGGAGTTATCTTTCTGTGCTGGTAAAGTCAACCTGCCTGGCAGCATTTCAAAATAAACACCTTACGTTTAGGGTAGGTAGGCTGGTGTTTGTTGGCCCAACCTTGTGTAAAATATGTGCAAGAATTTATGGTGCTTGACTGAGTCTTACCTGGAACACCACCAAAAGATTTGTTGGTGAGACATTTCCAAATGAGGATAGCCCTTCAGGATCCTGGCTAATTTTGTTAGAAATGTGTGCAGTACTTGCCCTGACGGTTCAACCCTGGAGTGTCTGCCTCAATGGTTACTGTGGCACCTGGCTTTCATCGCTGGTTCATAGTGGCAGATCAAGACTTGAGATTTTCTTGTTGGTTAGGTACAACTGCCAGCAAAGAGTATTTGGGCTCTGGATGACTTGAAGCTCAAGCACGTACTCAAATGGTTGTTTCAGGCTAAATTACTTAGTAATACATAAAACCAGCAGTGTCCTACACACATCCAGTTTGTGGCTTCCTCTTCTGCACTACACTTAAGTTATTCCCTTTTAGTAGCTAAATTACAGTATGGTTCTGTATGTAAAATTAAATGCAATAAAACCACTGCACTTGCAGTTTGGGTGTGGTGGCACTTCTCAGTTGGAATGTGTTTAGAAGCTGTGGTTTATGGTAGCAGTGGAAAACCTACAACTCCCAAAATGTCATCATTTCTCTGGGACTTCCCCTTTCTGTGTTGCTGAGGGAATAACTATCTTATGCAGTGATACTAGCCTGTGTAGAATTTGATTTTGTGATCTTTAGGACAAGGTCTGAATGAAATGATGTCTTTTCTGTTTCTGTTTTCCATTAATAACTTAGTTTTGGCTAGAAGTTGTTTTGAATTGGCTGGTTTGTTCAGGTGCTGTCATGACATTGTGCTTTGGTGTTAGATTTGGAGCTTGTAGTCCTTGCGCTGGGTATGTTGGAGTGAGGGAGGGTGTGGAGACAGACTGCACAGCTCTAAGGTGCAGACAGGCTTCATCATCTGTTCCCACAGCTGCTGAGGTCTCCCATGTGCTGCATGCACTTTGTTACTAGGATGAAAGAAGGAAACCTACTTCTCGTTAAAATTCTTGAGGTTTTCTTCCTCTCCAGTAACCAAATTATGTTGTATACAAACACAGTGGAAGCCAAAAAGGACTGGATAATTCATCTGGCCAGCAGAAAGGCAGCCAAGTCTGAAATGTGAGGAAAGAGCAGGAGAAAGAAGTCAGAAGATCAGATGTGTGCTGTTCAGGTGTGGAGAGCTCTAGTACAGGTGGGGCAAGAGGTGCCCTGAAGAGATCTGAAGCGTGAGGCAAATACAGATGAACTAGGGCAGCTGCTATGTAAGAATAGTGCCTGTAGGCTTGTGAAGAGAGCAGAAGGTGGTGGTTGGAGGAAGCCCTGGTGGGGAGGAAGATTGGGCTTTTTGAAGCAAGATGATCTAAATTTTGTGCTATTGGGTCTGCATCACAGCATGACTGGTAGACTCACAAATTTTTTCTGTTGTGAAAGACACAAGCCCTTCACGTCTAAAACAGGTGCAGTCTACATCCTCTGTAGCTGAGTTTCTGGGGAAGAGATATTTCAAACTAAGGTCCTGTCAGACCTCTACATGTATTGGCAGTTTTGCAGCACTTTGATGTGAGTAGGAGTTTGGTTCTATGTCCTTAACCGAGAATGTGACATGAGAGCCAGCTGTAGAGCAGGCTGCAGCAGTTCCACTGCGTGCTCAGTCCTGAAACTTCTGGCTGTTCTGTGAGAGGATTCAGAGTCCACAGGGTGTTTCAGGATGAAGGGTGCTCTATAATGGGACGTGGTGTATTTTATTTTGTAGTAAAGAGTAAGCCTACAAAACTAAGGAAGTTCTGAACAAGGAAAGCTGTTTAGATGTGGATACCATCCCTGGAGGTGTTCAAGGCCAGTTTAGGTGAGGCTCTGGGCAACCTGATGTAGTGATTGACATTCCTACCCCCGCAGCTTGGGGGTTGGAACTATGTGGTGTTTCAGGTCCCTTCCAACCCAAACCATTCTGTGATTCCATGGTTTGGCAGTCTGGGAAGTCACTCTGCTCTTGCATAACCTTGCAAGGGATGGTCATGTATGTAAATTCATCCATTGCACTGCCGTGAGTACAACAAGAATTGCAACGAAGATGACTGAAAGGGGGCCTCATTAATGTGTATAAATATCTAAAGGGAGAGTCCCAATAGTCTTCTTGGTGGTGCCAAGAGATAGGACAGGAGGCAATGGGCAGAAACTGATGCATGGGAAGTTCCACCTGAACATGAGGAAGAACTTCTTTAGTATGTGGTGGCTGAGCACTGGAACAGATTGCCCAGAGAGGGTGCAGAGTCTCTTTCACTGGAGATATTCAAGAACCATCCAGACCTAATCCTGTGCAGTGTGCTCTAAGATGGCCCTGCTTGAAAAGGGAGGTTGGAGCAGATGACCCACTGTGGTCCCTTCTGATCCAACCCATTCTGTGCTCTCTTGACAAACAATGATGGGTTTCCATTTTCTTTGCTTCTGGGATGAGGTTGACATATTGGCATTTTAACACCTCATTCCCCTCTCTGAAGTTAACCCAAGTATACAACCGTGATTATTTTGTGCATTACCTTACAGATGAAGAAATATTAGAAATTTTTAATTGCTGTCCCAGTGTTGGATTTCCAGAGATGTTGAACGCGTGAAGTTATTATTGCAGTTGTGTACAGTCAGGTCCTCTAAACATCAGCCTGTAAATGAGTGATGGTGCCTTGCAAAGCATTTTAGTGAGAATTGCTAAAAAGCAAAACTTGATTTCTTAAGCTGTAACAAGTGACTTTTTAAATGAAAGAGGGATCATCTTGTAGTTGCAAGGTCTATAAAACTGCAAAAGGGTTAGTCATTAGCACTGTTGCCTCATATTAAAAGAATGCCGCAATGTAAACTCATTAGTTAAACTGAATAGCACACTTTCAAACTACTGCTCACTATTTTAAGTGAATAATATCATCTTCCATCTAGAGAGCTGCTTAGCCTCATATTAGAGATTTCTGTGAATTAAAAAAGAAAAATCTCCGGATTACTGTTACTGATGACAAAACCCAGACATTTTGTACCATGGTATCGTACTTATTCTGGGCTGAACTTGACCTGCCAGGCTGTGCATCCTCACTGAGCTGGCTGTGTAGTCATAGCCCAGCTCTGCAGAAGCGGTTCAATAGAGGGAAATGGTCAAACACGTGATAGCAAGGGCTGTTTTTCTGCAGTGCCAGAAGACCTGGGCAAGGACAACTAATTTTGAGATGTCAGTCTGTAAGGTTGGAGTGAGGTGGTGAGGGTGCTTCCCCACGTGTATTGGGAGCAAGGCTCCTGCAGAGCTGCATTCCTTCTCCAGGCCTCTGGCCAGCATGGGGATCCGCTGGAGCTGCCGCCAGCTGGCAGCTGGGCTGCTTTGCAAGGGCTGTTGCTGAGTGTGCCGGTTTTGTTGGATTTTGTCTTTAAACAAATTTGGTACCAGACTCCATAAAAGGCTTTGCCTTTTTCTCGTTTGGGATTTTTTCTGGAAGGGACCTCAGGGACTCTTAGGTGCTGCATTTTTGGACATTTTCGGTTTCCAGTGCCGATCACAGAGCTTTGGGAAGGAATCTACTGTTAATTGAAATGGAAAATACAGCAGATGGACTCCTTAAGAGACAGGCCATAAATCATTAACTGTCTGTGTTAATACAGAGCTAGAAAGGTATCTGTTCGTGGATTACAGTTTAACACTCCCTACCTCCAAAAAGCAACCACAGAAAGTTCCACCTTAATGTAAGGGAAAAACTTCTTAACTGTTAGGAGTGACTGTGCACTGGAACAGGTTTCCCAGAGAGGTATTCAATATACCTGGAGATATTCAGGAACTGTGTGGGTGCAATCCTGTGCAATGGGCTCTAGGATGACCCTGCCTGAGCAGGCATGTTGGTCCAGATAGGCTACTGCCATCCCATCTAGCCTTACCCAATCTGTGACTCTGTGAAAAGATATAATCATCTCACTCTTATTTTGAAATTTGATAATTCTGCTTTTAATGCTCAGCTTTTACAGTGTGCTGTATTCATTAACATACTTCAGGAATTGCTTGTCTGTCTTCTCAAGGTCACTGACTTTGGTAATTCGCTAGAAGGAATATACTTATGTCCTACGGTGGCTGAGGAAATTTTAGTATTTAATATATTGGTGATCAAGGTGAACACAAGGTGGTCAGGCAGTGTGTGTGTTTGAAATCTGGAGCTATGGATGTTGAGGGATTTGCTTACATGTGAAAGCTTCAGTTGTTCATACTGAGGACCAGAGTTATAGGTGATGTTTAGCAGAGCCTCCACCTTGCAGGTGCATCTGTGGAAGCCAGGAGACCTTGGAAACAAGAAAGATAAGTTGTAGTTACTGTGTGCCACTCCCCTCTTCTACTGAAGTGGCAAATATCTTAGGAAATAAAGTGGAAAAATAAATAACATCAACCTACTATAACTTTGCAAAGCTAAAACATACAGAAGGCTGATAATTCACAAAGCATAGGTTGGGCTAGAGATAGTAGCTTGGCGTGCATGTAATGTTTTTCATGCAACTTTCTGTCATTAAATGGGATGTTATTTTTTTTAGTGGACCGTAAAATATTCAGACCATGTCCTGTGGGCAAGTGGTTATTACTGGAATAAACTTTACTCTTGGTATCTCAAAGGCACTTGGAGCAGAGTTGCCAAGTCATAGATCAGTTGCTGAGTCTGTGTCAGCAGTAAATGCGTGTTTGTTCCTAGGAAAGTAAATGCAGACATGAATTCAGAGTAAATGATCCATATAGAAGATGCTATGCCGATAAACTAAGGCAAACTCCAGTTTGCTTTAACAAAGGGTTTATCTGAGTTTCCTGAAGGGATTCAAGATTTGTACCAGCACCTCCTTGCTTTTATCCAAACTTACTAGCAGAATAGAAAACCACACTATATTTTTGCTTTATTTTACCTGTGTTCCTTCATAACTAAAATACTGACACAAGCATTTCAGCTGAAGCCCAGGCTGAAATAATTTAAATCATCAGTGAAACAGTCTAAGTTCCAGCGTGAGAAACTTGCTTAAAAACTTTGGGTGTTATTTTGTTGTTTGTATGTCATTCCCATGAAAAGGCTGCTTTGACGACCAAATTACTGTTTCATGGAAACCTTCTGTTTCAGGGCTGTGAGAGCTCTGTGTTTTCCTTTGTGATGTGAAATACCACATGGGAGTGGGATCTCATTTACACTCATGGCTGAGTCTGACCAAGATCCCCTGGGTAGTTTTGCTTCTCCTTCCTATTAAAGCTTCAAAAGAGGCTAGAGTTATATTTACATTTGTAAATTGATTTCATCCTGCATTTTTGTTCATTATGATCCCACTCTTAGAATCTGAATGCACAAGAGTATTTCACCATTCTAGGTGAAGAAGGATTGGCGTTTTATATAAGAAGGAATATGTCTGACCTCTGTGCTGTACACATATTCTTTGTGGTTGTGTTCAGCTCTTGTAGGACTGTCAGGGAGAAGTGTGGAAGTGCTTAGGTGATGGCAGTCTGGGAGTTCTTAACCCTCCTCCTGTCCAGACACCAAGGCAATGATGATGGAGCGAAGTGGAATTGGACTTGAGGATCCATTGCTGCTGCCATGCTGGGCCCTGGCATCATACTTTCTTTCTGAGCAGGATGCAGTACCTCCTCCAATGGGTGATGCAGAGTGTACATCCCTCTGCTGGGCTACTTCCCAATAAAGATTCCCAGGAGTACTCTGTTCTTTGGACCTCTCCCACTTACCCCATTACAAAGGCACACTCAACACATGATGTTGTGTTGACAAACAGTTCTACTTTCCACAGTCATGGTGTGGTGTTTTTTCAGAAGCCCAGCAATAGTGGCAGTAGGCCAAGTTCCCTGCAGCCCCCTTATGTCTGTGTCCCAGTGTAACTTTCAGGGGACATCTTTAGATGTAGTCTCTTGGGGCTTTTTGGTGATTTTAATATTTATTGTAACCTTTGGTATTGGGTACTGCATAATAAAACCCACCATCAGCTGGATGTCAGGATGAGGAAATGTTGAAACCGTGGGGTTGAGCTTTTTAATGCACTCTGTGGCTTCCAAAACCTGCATACTGTGTGTCTTAAGTACATATCTGCTATAGCTGGGCTGTCTTGCATTTGGTACTGATCTCACTGTCTTACCTGTGAGACTAAGGTGCTCTCTGCTGAATGGCAGCATAAACTCAGTATCCACAGCCTTGATGGATCCACCACACATTGGTTGTGTGCAGTAGTCACCCTTTGTCTCCTAAAATAACCCCTCATTCACTTTAAAGCATGTGCACTCAGACATATTTTCTCTGCCTCTGTTTCTTTGAATAAGCAAATAATTTCAACTTTTTAAAAAAGCATCATTTGCATACTTTTCTTTCTCAGAATATCATTACATCTTGAAATGTTTGTATAAAAATACATAGATTGATTTTGCTATTGAAGATGTCGTCTTCTGTTTTGGAGCAGTTTAAAAAATTGTTTTATAAAATGCTGAATAAAAACCATTTGACAGAGTGAGGGCACAGCTGATTTTGCTAGTGTGCAAAGTAAGAAGTACTGCTTCCTTCAGAAGCTTCTCTCCTTCTTTGGGAGGCTGAAGACTGATTACATGGAGGATGTGCCAGTTTGAAAATAGTGCTGATTGCACTTGCATGGAAAATGAGTTACTTCAGCTGCTGTCCATTGCAGAAGCCATAAAATGTTTGATTCTTCTGATGTGCTTTTCTGATCAGAAAACAACATTGCGGATTTTTTTTTTTCAATTTAATTACACTTTCTATCAACAACATTTAGTTACAAGGTTGTGTTCTGTGTAAATGAATATTCAAATTTACCTGGATCCACAGTGATATTTCTAATGAATCCATGGATATTATTTTTATTTTCTTGGCAGTTATGCTGTTTGAGACCCATTATTTTTGGGTTGCCAAGCCTTGGTAAAGGGAAGCTCTCCTGACAGATTGACCTTGCAAAAGTGGCAAGTAAAACTCATGGTGGACTCCCAAGTGGCAGCAAAATTCATTTCAGAGGGAAGCAGTTTTCACACTGAGGCATGGAGATATAAAATCTGTACACAGTTTGTACAGAATATTTTGCTCACTCTTTTTAGAACCTTGTGGCCCCTAGAGTGTACAGAAATGGAAATCCCATAGCTCCTCTAGGCACTGAACACATCCTGCCTCATCAGGGTATCAGCAATTGTCTTAAGTAGGGATTTCCAGGTTTGTGGTGTTGCTTGGTTACCATAATTCCCACAAGTCTCAAATAGAGAAAGTAAAGCAAACGTAAAAAAAAAAAAAAATCCACCTGGTTTCTATTTATGGGCTAGGCTACTGTACAGTTGCAAACAAAACAGAATTATAAATCCTCTAAAGCTTCTGTAATGGTCATTTTTTTTCCTGAAGTATTCTACTTGGCTACTCCCAAAGGCTTTCTGTTTTAAATATGTTTCATATTGGACAACTTCTAGGATTCAGCACAAACTCATCACGTTCAGAAGCTGGAATCTTGACAAATTATGGCTTGTGTCACCAGCCAGTCTTGGTAACTCGAGCTGGGATGCCTTTTCAGGTAGCCTTTATGTGCATCCTTAGATTGGAGCAGGGAAGAGAGTGCAAATCTTAGCTTGGAATATGTTAGGGAGTATTTTCTTTAGTAATGAGAATAATGAATTTTCATAACCATTTGGCTAAGGATTTCATGTCATTTTTTAAATATTTCCAAATGTAGCTTCAGAAGTCCTCACCTGTCCTTAGGGGGAATAATTTTGGCGTGTGGGCTCATGTGTTTCAGGGAAAATTCTCATCTTAATTTCAGTTAGCGGAGCTTGACAAAGTACACAGACACTCTGAGAACTTGATTATAGAATATAGTCTAAGTAGCTATTCTGTTGCTATCCCAGCTCCACCAAAGAGTTCTGCAAAATGGAAAGGTATCCTTTTTTTATTGCTTCCAGGCTGAACTAGATAACACCTCTTAAGACAGTCATTCTATTGCTGTGTAACAAATGAGTTTAAGTTGCTTTTCATGATGCTAACTCCCAAAATAAGGCATTTTTGGGAAATTGTGGATGAGTTTCTTAGTGAAGAGAGCTTTCCATAAATCTGCTAGGGTCATAGACAGTGTACCTGGTTATGGTGCAGTTGGTTACAGAAACCCTCTTAGTTTCTGAGAGTGGAGAAAACGAAAATAAATTGAGATATCTATGAGTCAGACAGAGATTGAAGAAAGATAAACACATCCAAGTAAAACATTCCTAGCTGTGGAAAAAACTATCTCAATCTATCAGAAGTATGGTATATATTTGAAGCAAACAGCAGTTCTTGTAGGAAGTAGAACATGTAAGTATTGCCCTACGTTCATTGTCTGAGAATTTGTGCTTCACTGGGGCCCACAACTCAGTCCTCTAACCATTTTGGGCTTCCAGTGGGTCCAGTTCTTCTAACAGTGGAGAGATTTCTCATATGGTGAGATACTAGGTGTTCAGTGGTGTGGTGTTGAACTTCTAGTGTCATCTGACTCATCTGTGTGTGTGTTATGGATCTGTTCTGGCTCCAGTACTGTCAGGAGGAATTGGATTAGGCCCATAATGCTTTGGGAGTAAATTGTTGACTGATGTTACATTAGGAGGAGTAAAAGACTGAAATAATGAGAGATCATTGGTAGGAGAATAAAGGTGCTTACAGATATCCTATCATTTGCCCAGGTGTGATATCATTGTCTGACTTGTGTCTCTGAACAGAAATCTGGTGTAGGATAAGAGGTGGTCCAGTCCTGAAGCTTTTATTTGGTTGTTTCCCAATCCTAATGTCAACAGATTTTTTTGTTATACAGTTTCTGGCAAATACCAGGTGAGGATGGTTTTAGACAGAAAGCCTTATACTGCTTTACAGTCATATACACCTTTTGTTGCAGTAAGAAGTGCATGTTGTAAATGTTGATATGAATTGTCCTCTGAAGGCTGGCTCCTTCTGTATGCTTTGCACTGCATGCCCTGGCCAGGGTTAGAAACTGCAGTGCACAAAATGGAGCATCTTGGGTTAAAGGCAGGCAGAGTTCAGCTTTGGAAGTTGTTGTTACTGACAGGATCTTACCACCGTGTTGAAGTGTAGCAGTGGCGGACACTTGAAACCTTGACTGACTACATCAGAATTTGCAATCTGTGTTGGGCATAAGGTTGAGAGTAGATGTCTTAAGGTGTGACTGTCAAAGAAAGTGAGGTTTGCTTTCCATGTGCTAAACAGCTGCATTGGCAGTTGGGAAGTGTGACTCACTAGCTAGGCCGAAAGCAAAACCCAGAAAAGGGCCAAGAAACCCCAAGTGCCATAATCATCAACAAAATCTCACTTTTTTTTTTGTGTGTGGACCAGCAGACTGTAAATAGCCTTTGCAGTCATTCATATCAGCATTCAGAAGATCCCCTGCCTTGTGCTTTCTTCTCACTTAGATGTTGCATCAGTGGCCTCACCAAAGAAATATCCTGAAATAAAAGCTAGCTGTCTTATAGTCCAATGTTTCCTTTTGTTATCAGCATTCATCCCAGCTCAATGTGCCTCTGATTCCACTATAAACTTAGCTTTTCATATTTTTTTAAAATAAGCAAAAAAACAACCCAAAACAGAAGCCACACAAACTATTCTTAACAGACTCTGACAGCTTTCAGTTAATTGCAGTGCTAGTATAGTCACTATATACAATATGGGATGTATTTAGCACAGTATTTTACACAGGTGTGCCAGTCCTATTTGTGTAGGATATTTACTTGGGAATGGAGGGATTGCAGGTTATGTTTGCTGTTAGGGTCTAGAGGGCTCATAGGTCTACAGTGGAATTAAAAGAGTTCAGTGTTAAGAGTTTTTGAGCTCTTCTTTGTGATGGGTGTCTGTGAAATCCTAGGTTAAGGCTGCAGTCAGGGTTAGGCATCAGAAGAAAAGGGGTCAAAGGCCTTGTTTTACTATTCTGAAGAGTAAAGATTCCTGTAGGATGAGGACTGCAATCTAGAGTTATATAGCTCGTCTTATGCTTTGATTCTGCTCTTTAGATTCATTAAGGGCCATGTCACAATGAATAGCTGTTCTGATCTAGATTTAAACTTCGTGTCTGGTTCTTCTTTTGTCACATATCACATTAATATGAGGATTAGGGAACTGTCGAAAGAGTCGTAGCTCAAGATGGGGAGGGATTAAAATGCTTGGGTTATTTGTAAGTCCTGCAGGGCTGTAGTGCTGCAATGAGCACTGATTCCTGGCAGGTGTTTGGGCTTATGTTGGTTTTGGTGCAGTTGTTTGTCACCGAGCTCTGGTGGATGTGCGGTTTGGTGATGTGATATCTGAAGCTCTGTTTTTTCTTTCTTCATACTCTGCAGTGGAGGACAATGTGTTGAAGGTTCTGTGAAGGGGGTATCATGTCATCTCCATGCACATGGCCTTCATCAGCCATGGATCTTCCACAGAGGAATATGGGCCAATGTTTTTCAGCCTGCATTCTAAGGCCTGCATAGTGACAGCATGTCTTCCTATTCCAGCATCTTTTCATTGTTTGAGAATAAAAGTCACTTCAAGAATTGACCTTTCGTTATAATGGAAAATTACTTGAACATTTGCGTGTTAAGCAACAGTATTATCTGTGATGATACATAAGTCAAAACTTCCTTTTAACTGTTGTACCTTTACTTGCGATTTCCTTTCTCCGCCCTTG
>VYZP01072918.1:0-21514 GCA_013400635.1 Hypocryptadius cinnamomeus | reverse complement strand
TTCTGACATGTTCCTCAATGATACATGGAATTACGGAGTTTTCCCATCTTCCATGTAGCCCAGGCCACTCCCTCCTGACAGCCAGCTTTACAGCAGCAAGCCTGTGGATGAGGAGCTGCTGCTTTGCCTTATTACCCCAGCACCTGACTGATGGCTGTGGTGTGGTCTGGTGCAACTTGCACATGCTGCCAGCTTGTTAGTACAGACAGAGCCTACACAAGCTCTGTGGGATGAGACGGTTACACAGCTCCAGAAAACCTGGCTCTAGTGAAAATGTGGAAATCTGCACAGGCTGCAGACTACTGACAGTGTCTGGTTAAAGCATCCCCCTTTAGAACTTGAGAGTAGAAACTCAGCCGCTAGGAAATGCAATGCAAAAACCGTTGTTAAACCATATTAAATATAAAGTATGCTTAAATGGTGAACAACAATGCTTCACTGTCTGCCTGTGATCACCATGTTCCCCAAGTACTGTACTTTATTTCCGTATTATCCCAGTAGAAGGAGCACAAGAATGCAGCAATTATGAGATTCAAGAGGAGATAATGAAGGAATCTCTTTCCAGTTCTGGGTCAAGCTATGATTCAGTTTAACTCAAAAGACTTGCATCTCTTGTTGGAATGGATGTCCAAGGCTCACCAGCTTTCTTATTCCATTAAGGTATTACACATTAGAAGAGAATTTTCAGATGTTCAGAAAGAGTATGGAGAAAATCAGCAGCAAACAGTGCCTAACTCCCTTTGCCTGAAACATTTCTCAGGCTTGAGCTCCAACCAGCAAGAAATTGTTGATTGGAATTTGACTTTTATTTTTCTTTAAGCATCAAGCTCCCAATTCCTCCTTATCTGTTTGGCACTCATGATCCTCTCGGTCACATATACCTGCTTCCATTTGCTTCTCTTCCTGCTGTTTCACACAGAGAAAATAAAAGAAAATATTTGTAACACCTTGTGACCTGGAGAAATGAAACAACTTGCTTAAGTCATGAAAAGAAAATGACAGAGAAGCTGATCTGGAGTCTAGGTCCTGTGCCATAATCTCCATTTTGATTTCTCTCCCTGACATACATATGCCTCCTGTGTCATCAGTATGCATAAATACTTTCTTTTCTTTTAATTTTGTAATACTAACTTACTGTTTTAGCATGGCAAGTTTTCAAATTATCTTTTTCTAGATGGACATCATGGATATGAGCATTAGTTGCACAGTAAGAACAGATTGAAAAAGCTAGAGGCAGTGCCAGGGAATCAGAACTAACACCCATTTACAATCCATATTCCTTTCTATATATGGGGGAGAGTCTTTTACATGAGCTAAACTCCTCGAGGTCTTGTTCAGACATGAAACCCAATCAGGCAAAAGTAGCAGGAGGAGTACCAAAACTCCCTACAGCTGATTGCACACCCTTTGTATCACACATGCCCAAGCTTTCACAGCCTAATTTAACCTCTTTTTCATTTTAATATTTTTAAATCCAACTAGAAAAATTGTATCATCTATGCACAGCGGGATGTCCCATTATACGTGAAATGAGCTTTACTGGTATTACAGAAATGACAAGTTCATTCTTGACTCTGTACAAAACATAATTCAGTTCCGTAAAGCTAAATTTCAGACAACCCAATAGCATATGTGAGCCTTAGGTTATTCTGCCCTTTCACAACATTTACAAACTGATACATATCTCTTCAAGAGGATAAATGTTTTCCTAAGTCAAAAAATGTCAGCTTTAGCTTGGACTGCATTAGCTCTATTGAGTTCTTAAAATACACACCAGGTTAATGAAGACTAAACCATGGTGGGCTATGCTTTTTGATAAATATTGAAGTGCTCTTTGATCCTGATAACCCACAAATGTTCAGCATGAGTGAGTTTTCACAGTCAGCGTGCAGTGATTTTGATATTTAACTTAATCTATAGCCCAGTGTGGTTTATTTTCCTTATCTGGATGGTATGCTAAGAACAAGAAAAGACAAGGAAATTAAAAACAGCACAGTAGTAGTGTTTAAAATCCTTTTCTTTTTTTCCTGTCCTGCAAGAATTCTTGGTCAAACTGACCCATGGCTTAAACACATATCTATATATAATTCTTTGCAAATAAATATACACTGTGCTGCCTTTACTTATGCTGGACAAACTATCCCCACTTTTGTACTGGTGGATACAGTTCCATTTTTGATTCACTTGGTGGCTTTGGATCAGACTGGGAGTTAATAATAACAATATGTTGTCCTTGTATCAGTGCTTATATAGCACCTCTTTATCCCAGGCTCTCGAAACACTTTACAAACATTAATTAATTAAGTCTCAGAGCAGCCCTGTGAGGCAAGGAGCTATTAGGTGAAATAATTCTTTTCAGTTTCTTGCCTTTGCCATAGGGAAAAGAGCAGGCATAAAGAGCTTAGCCTGTGCCAAAAAAATACAGCCTAGAATGAATGTTGGCAGGGCTGTATCTCATCAGTGCAGAAAGCAAGTACTCAAAATCCTTGTGCATTAGCAGAACGAGGAGTGGTACCACAACCCATGAGCTGATGGAGAGGTGGGAACCAGTAGTCTTCACTAGCTGAACATGGTGCCTGGGTAAGCATACAGATTATTATCTTGATCATAAGAAACAAAAAGTGAGAGCTTGCCTGTTAAGTTTTCTAATGCTCTTGTGGGCCCTTAGTAACGATGTGTGACTCTTCAAACAGCAGTTAAGGCCAATTGGTACATAGTTGAAAAGAATGAGAGCTGCCACCTCTCCAGGCATGAAGAATTACCAACACCAGCTGAAGTTGTTTCCTGGATCTGATAAAATTAACAGTATCCAGGCTATTATACAGACAAGCCAAATATGAAGGAACACAAAGATAAAGGATGACAGATAAACATGTGACAGACTGATTTTTAAAAAATGAACACTAATATTTCAGACAGTGACTTCAGATGTTGAGGCACAAAACCTCAAAAATAATACAGTGATCTTGATGTCTCATTTAGGGGCCCACTTGGCAGTTCCAGGCTTTTTTAACATTCTACAGGGGCCGACAAGGTAAACAGACTTCCAAGTTACAAAGGAAAAACAGGCTTATAGCTTGCAAAAATAAAAATAAAAATAAAAAAATCTCAACCACTAAATCCAGACCTGTATCTTGCAAAAAAAAAAAAAAAATAATGCCATCTGAATTCAATGTTTAGCCAAGCACTGTTTATCAGGGTTTTATTCCATGCACTAAAACCATAAATGGTTTCTTTTTTTCCTGGGGCCAGTTTTGGATCACTAACTTGAGTTGGGCCTGAGGGAGAAACACAGCATGTATGATGAGCTGATTAATTACCAAAAATCAAATGCCTTGCAGTCAGGAGCAACGTGCTTGAAAGAAAGCACTAGTACTATAAAAGTGTTGCATATCTACATGCATGCATGGCCAGTCAAGAACACCATGGGGATTAGGTTTCACTGTAGCCTGAAACAAAGGATTTAGGAATGATTGTTTATCCTTGACAGTGTGACCTGTGCCAGTCTTTATTAACAAGGGCTTTCAGAATATGACATTTAAAGTAACAGAACCCTCTTAAATAAACCTCAGGATTTTACTTTCTTAAAACATCACTAGTATTTCAGCTGCTTTTCTGAAACCATGGGAGTAATTCATAATTAAAAGTTAGGATATATCTTATTTCAAGCCTTGTGTTCATAAATATAATCATTTTGAATCTGTCTCTTAGGAAGAGCTCATTTAAAGTAGTAGTAGTAGTCCTCAATTCTACCAGAGAGCCATAAATGAAGGTAGAATCATATTAAATATTAGGAACATTTTATTGGTTATCTTGGAAAGTTGTTGAAAAATAACAGGTTAATAGGAGATAGGTCAGACCATTTTGCTAAGTTTTCCTTTTCTATAAAAGTCATGTCTATATGTACAGATGACTACTAGTATTTTGTTTCCGGCACAGGATTATTTCAGAATTATTTTCTCAATCAGGAAACTCAGAGTAATCACTGAGAAAGACACTCACTCGTGTCTTCAAACATAGCATTTCATGCAGTCCTCCAAAGCAGAGAGTCATCTTGTATGGGTGGAAGTTTTAACGGATGATTTAATATAAAACATTGATAGACTGCTTTAAAGTGTTCTGTTTACAATTGTCTGTTCTGGTATTTGTTTGCTTCTTCCACTATGGCTTGCCAGACAATAAATAGCACACTGTCATCTCTCTAAGACTATTTCTGCTGTTGGAACATTTTTTCTTGTACCCATGAACTACCCTCTGAACCAGCAACTGTTTCAAAACAATATGAGTGCAGTAAGTGAGGCTGTGGCAAGGCCACGACAGGCTGATGGGGAAGCAGCATAAGACCAAGCCAGGTGACAGTTTCCTGTTAACACAGTGGCTATATAATCCTGAAAGCAATTTTTTTGCCTAAAAACCAGTGATGGGCGTGATATCTCACTGTTTTCATCTGGATTCATTTATAACTTAAATATTTTGATTTTCCTTTCCCATGTTTCTTTCTCCTGAAAGAAACATCACTTAAGAAAAGGCATTTTGCCCAAACTTCCACATTTCCTTCTGCTATATTACATAAGGATAACGAGCAATTTTAGAAAGCTCCCCTTCTCCCTTTCTAACTTTTATGCAACAAACATTTATAGGTGAATTTGAAATTTTTTCTGTCCTGATGACATATTTTAAATGGTTGACTGAAAAAAAATTAACACTGTACTGTAGCCAGCATTGCATGTCTTGCTTTAAGCCTCAATGATCAACAAGTTTTCTGACCTGAGTTGGAAATCAATACATTTTTTGGACTTCTTTTCCCACTTGGGAGTAAAGAAGCATCCAGCAGAATTAACTCAGCAATTTTCTCCACTAAGCACTGTTAAAGAGATGAAAGGATGGGGAGATCCTTTGGATTCCGTGGTCACAATTTCTTGAATTCAGGGACGCTGGGGAATCTGAGGACAATGTTGGTTTCTGCTGAAAGAAATTAAGGTGAAATGCTGCCGCAAGATAGCCTTGAGAATTATTTATACCTTGGTAGAACATGTGCCACCAGGTATACCTTTGTCAAACGAAAGCAGTTCTGTGTGGCACGGTGTTATGTACAGCATAGTACAGAGCAATTCTAAGTAACAAATATCACCCCTGCATGGGCAGTGGCCACTGACACCCTCCCAACTGTGTGATAACTGTTGTTATCACACAGTTTCCTCAACTCAAATTACCTCATCAGCCCTGCAGCCTGTGACCACAAGCATGGTCGCTCTGTAGCTAATCAGCAACAACACTTGGGACAGTAATCCTAGCATTAATTATTGTAAATGACTGGCCTGCTTCCTTAGTTCCCCTTCTGTGGTGGAAGGATAATATCATAACACCCTGTGGCAAAGCTGTGAAAAAAGTGGAAGAAAAACCTTCTGACACCATTGAACAGCATGCAGAGAGAAAGATGGTGAGAAAGTGGATTTCCCCCACCCCCAACTACAGCAGTGTTGGGGTACAGAGCTCAGAATCTTCAAAGTGGAAGAAACCTCTTATCTAAAGATATAATTTTCTTCCCCAAGAACTGTAATGCTAATCCTATTAGCATATTAGTGTGTGATCATGGCTCTAGAGTTACATACAGCCTTCATACCAAATTTGAGCACACTGTGAAGGCAGCTGTGAGGGCTTGATGAACTCAGGATAAAACGAGCCGCATTCACGCGCAGCCCAGCGCTGCCGGGGGACCGAGCGGAGCCGGGCCGGGCTGCTCTCCTGAGCTGATCCGGGGCTGGGCAGGGCTCACCCTCCTCTTACCCCCTCAGAAAACACGGGCTTGAGACCCTTCCTCCTGCCTCAGCACCTCTGTAACACAAGTCTCGTGAGAAGTTGTGCCACGGGGACAAGGACTGCGGGAAGACAACCTGGAACGGGGCACAGGGATAAACATCTGTGCTCACCTCTGCGTCATAATGTCATGAAAAGTCAAAGTCTGCTGAGGTGAAAGGCAGATGTGCAGCCTAAGATAGATAGACATACAACACTTCTCACTGGGATGGAGAGGGAGCTGCACACATCCACCTTGTGTGGTTTTTTGGGGTTTTTTTAATTGCAGTACCTTAAATTTTTAAGAAACACTTCCAAGAAGGAATATGGAATCTTAATACATATTCTACAATTATTTTTGAGTTTGTTTTTTTTTAATTGGCTATTGAAATTTCAGTAACAAAAGCTGGTAAATGTCCACCTCAGCTGTCTAATTTGGGCACTTTTTTCTTTAATAGCCAAGCAGCTGTAGCAATGATACTTCTCCATAGGAGTTTGATGATGGAGTGGGTCTTTGATTCATACCATTAATTACAGTAAATGTGGGGGTTGCTTGCAGCTCAGACATTGCCTCCCAGCCACTACCAGACCTCTTCTAGCTCCTAACCATCACCATTAAATTTTTTGGCACCCAGCCCATTTAATGAAGTAGTGCCTATGTCCAAGTGTGAAACTATGGCATTCATCTTGAATTTTCTTCCACTTCCATTGTGTCACTTACCTTCCAATGACAGTCTATGACTTCAACTAAGTGAAACAACACTTGATATTCTTTTTAAATGGTTCTTTATTACTTCAAAGTAAAAACACTGAAAAATAATAAAGTGATTTTAACCTTTTTTATTCCTGCTTATTATTACAGAATTAATAAGTTGAATACAACCACTATGTCATTCACTCCCACAGAGGAAGCTTCTGTGAAGGAGGCATTTTCAGGATGCCTCACCCAAAACAGATATTTTCCTTCTGCGCTTTCTCCTCCAATGCAATGCATTTGAAATTAGACTTATATATGATTTACACCTCAACACTATCACTTTGGATACTCTCATGGTGCAAATGATGGGGTTTTTTTATTTGTTTTTAATTCTGCTAAAACCTGTGCTGCCTTTTGACAAAGAGTTCCATGGTATAATTCTTCGTTGTTGTTGAGACAAATATTTTTGTTTTCTGAGCTTTAAATTTCATTTTTAAGCAAATATCCCTTTGTCTGTGTAATATGAGAAACCCAGAGTAGAATATTACACTCTCTGCTCTCTATGTCATATATCATTTTATAAAGCTTTATCTGGCCTCCTTATATTTATCTTTTCTCTAAAATAAACAGTCCTATTCTTTTTACTCTATTGAGAGATATTTTTCATGCCTTTAGTTATCTGCAGAAATCATTGCCAACTGTTTCCTATTTTTTCTTTACCTCAGGTTTTTTCAACAGAGGTGGCAAAAATTCTTCACCATAAAGCTTATCAATGAATCAAATAATGACTTGAAATATTTGCCAGTATGTTTTCTATCATTATAAAGAGCATTCCTTAAGTTACATGGGATTTAATTAATGTTATGAAGGGCATAAATCCCTGAAATGCAAAGAAAAGGCGGAGACGGGCTAAGTCCTTTTGAGTTTTTTTTAAAACCTGCACATTTTCTTATATCTGTCATGTTTATATATGTTTATAAGATAAAATCAACTGCCTGTAGTTCTTTCTAGTACTTGTAAATATCAGATAAAGCAAAAGTTTATCATTTATTGACAGAAAAATGGAGTATTAATTTCTGCAGACACAAACTGTCTATGCTGCTTAGCAATACTGGACTATAAAATTAAAAGAGACAGGTCAACACTTTAAAATTCAGCTGAGAGCTACATTTCAGTAGTCGCATCCATACATGTCTCGTCTTTTGGCTGCCTCCTCTTCTCCCCATCTGCTGCCATGGCTGGCTGCCTGCTCCCTCTCTGGGGAGGGCCCAGCCACCATGCCATGTGCCACTGTGTCACCATGCCATGTGCCACTGTGTCACCATGCCAGGCACTGGAGCCACCAGGGCAGCACAGGCTCTCTCTCTGCTGCTGGAGGTCCTTGCTGATGTTAATGCTGAAATATTGGCTTCACGTGCCCCCTCAAACATCACTACACCTGCCTAACATTTACATGCCAAAGGTACAAAATGGAAGTACAGGAAAAACTTGAAAAGCAAAGAATAAAGTGTAGTTCATTACACAGTGCTTTGATCTTGAGAAAAGAGCTGGCTAATGGAAGAGGACTGCCTCCTGCCCAGCAGCAGGGGAGACTGCAGGGATGGTGTGGTGTGCCCAAGAAATTTCCCAGGATTTCCAAGCCCACTGGCACAAGCTACAGACATATAAGGAAAGTTCCACCTTCTAGATAGACTATAGACAACACAAATCTGAATGTTTGCCCATAAGTCTGTGCACTATTGGACAAGGTAGACTAGATTTGAAAAACAGTCACTTAACTGGATGTTTCCTGGCTCTGATATCAGTGCAGGATGATGATAGATGGATATATGTCTAGATATACTCTGATACATATTGCAGGTGGAAGAAATGAGAATGAAATACCTTGTAAATAGAAGCAAAAATTAAGGAGAAAAGATGCCCATATGCTCTTGAGCATGTATATACACAACACATGCACGCACTCACATTTTGCATGCTCAGAGCTGCTTCTGTCATTTCCCAGTAAAATAAAATATATTTCAGACAGAAATGGGATTTTCAGTTTGTTTTCTCTTATGTTCTGCTGGAGAGTTCTAAACAAAGTCCTGCTTGTTATCTGCAACAGCTAGTTAGCTGTATGCTATTCCATGCTCTTTTTCCTATCCTATTTATTTAAAAATTAATCAATTTAAAAAAATTGTAGAATCAGAGAAGCCTAATCAATGTGGAACACCTGTTTATAGCTCTCGCTATTTTTGTTATTACTTCAGCTCCACTGCATTTGGAAAACTGGTATACACTGGCCACTGTTTTACTTTTTAATAATTTGCAGCCTAACAACACAGTTTAAAACCTCCCAGACATCTCATTAACAATAATGCTCCCACCTTTGCCAAACCCAGAGATTTTCAAGGTCTCAGTTAAAACAAATGGAGTTTTTCATGAAACAGGGCTGTAGTTATCCTACCATCCTCAAGAAAGAGCAAAGGTGTACTGAAAATGTTTCATAGGAAGTTCCAAACATTCTTGTGCATTCTTGTCACTGTGTTCATCATTTGCTTTAGTGAAACCAGCCACTGCATCAGCAATGGTGGCTATAAAAATCCTGGGATTGCTTGGTCATATATACTCCTCTTTTCTAGCATTCCCTCTTGCTCATTTAAGTAATGCCTGAACTCCACACCACCGTGACTGGGCACAGTTTAAATAACAGGCTCTGTTTCCATATAGGTCATGCTGACATTAAAAAATTTGATCAATTCTAAGTAAAATATTTGTTGTTTCCTGGGAAGAGACCTAAAGTCCTTAGATAGGAGTTATTAATTCAAGTAATCCTTTTTATTTCAGTGGAATTGCTAGTTTGAGAATGTTTTGAACAAAGAAATTGGCCTACAGCATGGCCCATGGTGATTGAACAAGTTGGCTTTTTTCATATTATCATAATTCTAAATAACATGAGAGGGGAAGACTAAAATTTTAAGAGAATGTTGGTTTTCTTCCTCATTGCAGGAAAGTGTAATATTACCAGTGAAGACAAAATAGCCTCCTTGACTATTCCATGAAAATTCTCCTTTTTTTTTTTTTTTTTTAATCTAAACAGATATAAATTTGTACAGTTGCTATAATGCACCCAGTTCCCAGAACCTCTAGTTTGCAAGTGAAGCTGTCCACTGGCCATTTTCAAAGGTAGCAGCTTTGCAACTCAGGGATTAAATGGAATCAATGAATGTTTGTCTGGGAGATAAAAATGTACATGGACAAGCACAGACACAGAGACTTTCACAGGCAGGAAAGTTGTTTTCCTGGGACCATCCACCTGGCTGTTAAGAGGCTGGGGGGATTTACCCTTCCTTAGAGAACTTGCTGATAAAGTGTACATTATTCTGTTGATTACTAAAAAACTTTTGAAAAAAAGCAAGTATCTTTCACAGCCTTCACTTTCCTGCCAGTTTCTTGCTAAGTGTATTACACCTGTGCACATATTACAGCTATGTCTCTCAACAGAGATTTTGGCTTTGAAATGGGCCTTCCAAGGCAAAACAGAAAAAGCTTTATTATGAGACAGGGAAAAGCTTTTCTTGTGAATAAAAAAAATATCTTTTACAAAAGAAGGACAAATCTTGCTTGGATGTTTCTGAAGTCATGTGTCTGTGAATCTTTTCATATAGATACATGTATATGTATTATCTCAAATTTATATCATTCTAATGCTTTCATCATACTTCAGTAATGTGTGTTAGTGAAATAGACCTATAGTAAGGTTCCTTATATCATATGATTGAAGTGATTTCAAAGTGATATTAATTAATCTCCAAAATACTTTGGAAACTGAAGCTGAGATTTTAAGTCAATGTCAAAGCCTGGATTAAGTCTGAGAAGCTAATGAGAACCTTCAGACCAGAGGAATTAAGAAAGTGCTTTAGTGTGTTTTCTCTGTAGGAATGGACTTAATTGAAGTCTGAGTAGAGGTATCTATCCTCTTCTCTGGTCTATATCACCTGTATCCACTCATAAACTGATTATTTTGGGGAGTAATTTAAAACAGATTTAAAAAATAAAAATACCACACCGATTAAAGCTATGTCTTTGTATTTTAAAATAGTCAGAGTAGGCATTAAGATATGTACCAGTCTCGATCATTCTCATTTACCGAGCACATTTCATTCAGCAATTTCTCTGCTGCCCCAGATAATTGCTCCTTATGTGTAGGTAAGCATGTCACTCTGCATCACTCCTCCTTCCAACTTGCTTGACCAAATGTGGCTGTTTGTCTTGCTGATTTTTACCTGTATTAAAAATACTTTCTTTCCTCAGTAGCATATTGACCACTTGAGTTCAGTACGCACCAGTCAGTTATGTTGATATATGTAGATTGTCCCGCTATGTTTTACACAAAGATCTCCACATAAGCTCACCTAGGAGTCTACTCATGAGTACATTATATGATTATATAATCTATTAACTGCTTGAAAGGAAAATAGCATCTAAAATCTAAAAAAGTAAGTGAGCAGCCTGTTTATATTAGGTGCAGTACAAAGCCTCTCTAAGCTGAAGATCCTGCCACTGGCACCGAAAAGCAGAACAGATGGGGATGATAGGGACATGAGACAATGGCAGTAGGTGCTGTTGCCTGATGTAGGGAAACTCCATGACAAAAGCAGGCAGTGTGTTCACCCAAATCACAGCCTGGTCTTTGCTATATGATTTTCCTATGCCATCTCTCACATGTTGCTGGTTACTTCCACCCCTTTACTGCTACTTTTTGACAGAGGTGCTCTTCTGGTAGTTCTTTTACATAAGGAGTTAGAATTTCCTTTAATGTAAATGAAAACAGTTTAATTTAAGTTGTCAAAAAATGAGACAATTCAAAAGATGAATTCTTCTGTTCCCCAAATAACATTCACCTCCTGAGTGCCTTATAATTACATCGACAGTGACCCTTGGGCAGGGATGAAATGTAATGCTATGAAGTGTGTGGGGTAAATGAGCATCAATTTGTTAAATACTGCATTTCTGTCTGGATTTTAACCTTTGGAGAATACAATGAACATGTGAAATGCAATTGTAAAGAGAAAAATGAATAGAAAGGCCTATTTAGGTTGTAATATCATAGCTGTATTTAAAATTCCTGAAGCGCTCCAGAGTTCTGGCTGCAGGATGTTTTCCCTAAAGTACCTAATGTAAACATAAGCCTGTTTATATTTCAGTAGGTGTGAATAAACTCAGCCAATATTCAGTGCCAAGAAAATGAAGCACTTTTTTTTCCCATCACAACAATTGATGTAAGTAATCAACTTGATGTGTGTTGAAAATGAGACCTTCATTCTGCTGTTTCCAATAAACAATATTAATGTGTGTTTGAGAAGCTCGAAGCAGATAAATTTCTACAGAGAAAATATTTCATTTCTCAGTGGTTTTGTAATAAAAGAAATCCAACAAAATGTTTTACAAGACCAAGTCCCTGATGTTGTGATGGCACATAGCAGATTTTAATGGTTAATTCTTAATCATGCCTGTACTATGAAAAGAGCCATTGTGCCACAGGTGGCAGGAGGAGCAGAGGCTGGGAAGTGGTGGCTGGTAGAAAAAAAAAATAGTGGCCTTTTCTTTTTCTTGAGACACTGGAGAGGCAAGCCAGCCACAAAAATGTGGTTGAGCTTTTGATGGCACTGAAGGGAGAAGCCTGAGAGGGGTTCAGGGCAAAGGCAGGATTTTTCTGGTGTTCAAGGAGGTGGTAGAATCAGGTGGAACAGAGTTTACAACAGCTTTTTTTTAAATGAGATGTTTCTAGGGAACTGAAACATTTAATCTGTAGCCAAGAGCACAGAAGGGAGGTGGCTTTGTATTTTGTAAAAATAATAAAGCCATAGATCCTGAGCCAAGTTTTGAAGAGGATTCTAAATACTGTTTTGGGGAAAAGATTATGGAAAGAATTACCAGTAGCTGTTGTCACCTCCCAAAGCTCTACTGCTGAAAGCAAGTACTGAATAGCTTTTCTAATCTTTTCTCTCATCCCTTTCTTTTGGATGAAGTCAAGCAGAATGTAGTTAAAGGCTCTATTTCCACTGAAATCTGCTGAGTTAAATTAGACCTTCTGAATCCATCCTTTCCTCAGAAGACATTTTTCTTTTTTTTCTTTTTTCTCTTTTTTTCTTTTTCTTTTTTTTCTTTTTTTACAGTATGTAGTGGGTGTTTAATTACTTGACTTTTACAATGATACAACCTTTGAGACCTTCCTGACTAGCTGAGTATGAAAAGCGTACTGTTCAGCCTGCTCAACAGCTCCAATTGCCTTGCTAACACTTACAGCATGGGAGAGGGAAGGCAAAAGGCTCTGGGAGCTGTACCTTACACAGGTTTGTTGCATGTCTTGAAATCAGGGACTGCACCAAATCCAACATGAACTGACAAAGGCCTTTATGATTTTCAGCTCTGCCCTAGCTGCACATGCATACATATTCACGCAGAACCACTTTTAGTTTGCATTTGGACTTTGCACAACTTCCTGGCTCTGTGCAAGCAGAAAGCAAAGTTTCAACCTGTGTGGGCTCACACCCACTTCCACCCTCAAATTTGACTATGAGGTTTTGATTTCAAGCAAACTTAAAATTGCAAAGTGAAACACCATCAAAACCAGTGAGTTTTCTCTGGCTTGGTGTCAAAAGTGAGAGAAATTGCACATTTTGCACGCTCTTGGAATGCAGCTTCATGGGAACATTTCAAAAACATTAATCATTCTTTCAGGAGACTTCAGGTCTCATGTTTTACATTCGCTAGCACATATAAATCACAAATTTGGAACATCAGTTCTGATCTCAATTATATTTGACACAATTCTCTAGTCATCATTTTGATTAAATATGTTTTACATTGAGTCCCAATTCTATAAACAGTTTAACAATTCAGCTTTAAAATTAAGCATATGCAGAAATGTTCACAAGACCACAGTCTCAGTTTTGGGCTATGAAACTTCTGATTTCAGAACACGAAATTGTTATATTATGTCATCATTTTCTAAATTTTCTTCTTATTTTTTTCTTTATCTATTTTTAGTTTATATGAAGTAATGTCACACTAACTTCAGCGGAAGCTTGAAACATTGCATTGTTTGACTAATTAAAGCTGAAAAGTTTCTCTTGAACAAAATGTCATATCCCTCAATTATATCTAATGAGGAAAAACATAACTCTTAAGAGGCCTCTTGTAAATTAAATAGCTCCTTATGAAAATAAGTAAGAAATGTTAATTATTTGATAGAAACATTAGCTAAAACCTTGCTGAAATGTATATATTAGTAACAGATTGCTATTTAAGGGAAAATGCAATTAATAATTTGTTAAAAATAGTGGAATGATTGTTTCAGTTCAAAACGTTAATGCTATTTTTTTTTTTTTTGTGATTCCTTATAGAAACTCAGAAATAAGAGTTATTATCATTGCACTTTTATTTGTAGAAAAAAAAAAGAAGAAAAATTCCTGTTGCTTCCCAAAAGAGAATTGGCAAAGTTGTACTTATCATGTCATGGACACTAAAAGTTCTTTTGCATCTTAAACATGCAGAAGAACCTTAAAAGCAAATTTTTGAAATACGAAAGTCAGTAAGTTCATAACCAAAAATTTAGAGTTTAACCAAAGGCAAGTTGGCTTAGCTATGACATAGATAATTTCTGGTTTACTGACATCAGTCAAAACAATCAATATATTGATCAGAAATAATAGTAATTCACTGTAGGTTTAAAATTTAGGTTTCATTAGATCAATAACCAAAGAACTTTTTTCCTCTCTTGTATTTTTTCTAAACTGTTGGAGTTTGCAGTGGTTGTATAAATGTTTCATAATACTAATAATTAATGTTATTTATGTTTATACAATGACATTTTTTAATCTGTTTTTGCACACCAAGTCTTAAAGCTGGAGATTTGAAAGTCGCACTAGAATGAAATGTAAATCCATGAAATGTGTTCCACTCATGCTATTACATAAAAGATTCTGGGACTGGTCAAAGTTCCCTAAACCTCAAAATAATTTCATCTGCAAAAAATGGAAAAAAAAATTTCATGAGTTTCTTCATTCACTGAAGAAATTACTTAGTTTTCCTCCTCCTTCCCACCCGAAGCACTATCTTCAGGTTACTTTGTTATCTGCTCATGATGGATAAGAGCAGGAGCAATTTAGCTACTCATGGAAGTCTGGTTTGTAGTCTGAAAGTAGAAGTCATTAGAAAAATGCTATTTGGCTAGTGGCAGCTTAAACAGTGGTATATGATTTTCACTCATTTTAAGTAATTTCTGCACAATTCTTAGCTCCTATTTAAGTGAATCTGGGAAATTTTCTCTGTGAAATGGAAAAGATTTGTGCATGTTAAATGGAGGATTATAAAACATTGTTTTTGCAGCTGTCTGATCTCTTGTTAGTTAACACATTTTTCATTTACTTTTTCTTCTTTGAGTTCTGTTGTACTTCAGACACAAAACTGAAAAAGACTAATACAGCTTCTCAGTTTAGTCTGGTTTGGACCTTGAAATAACTTTTCGGAGTAAACAACTGACCTAATTACATATACAGTGAAGGCATTAAAATGCAATACAGTCTGCAAAATGCACTAGGGTCAGCAAAATACTACAGACTTCAAACAAAAAAAAAGCTGCAAAACATACTTGTAAAATTTGCTTTACTACAGACAGAAACAATCAGGTTAATAATAACAGTGCGGTCTTAAAAATTAAGACAGCTATGGTTCAATTCATGAGTTTGGAGAAAAGAGAATGGCAGAGCCAAACCCCTGAAAAATGTATTTTCCCAGGAGAAGCAACTTTGTTTTCTGAAGGGAGGTTAGTTATAATCCCCTGGATGCTGTAGTGAGATGTTTGCTAAATAGCAATGAACACTGTACTTTAAAAACAAATCTAACAAACAATCAGCATATCTTTTTTACAGCCACCCTTTTACAGTCTCCCTAAAAGATTTACAGTCTCCATAGCTGTAAACGGTATGACTGAGTGATCTCTCAGTGAGAGCTGCCATGGTACTGTTGCTTCCCAGCAGGCAGTCCAGTCAGATGATGTAGAGTAGGCGTAGGGAGACAGATCCCATTTGAATGCATGAAAAAAACATGATGCTGAAATTTCATAGCCGTTGTAGAGTTTATTCTAGATGCCTGATCCTCATTTTTTGCTCGCTTGGAGCTTCCATTCAAACATAATACTGGATTTGTGCAAAACTGCACTCTGTCACTTGTCTGAATTTATCAGCATTTAATTTATGCCAACTCTGAATGCTTTGCAGAGCAGCACAGAAATCACAGGAGCCACACACAGCTGATGACCGTGCTGCTTTCATTCCCCTGTCAGCAGGGACTGCAAAGCCATGCACCCTGTCCTTTTGGAAAGGCAGAGGAAGAGGAGGAAGCACTCCTGAAAATTCTTGCCACAGATGCTTCATCTATAAATTGGGACTAATAGCACTTCACTATTTTGAGTAGTTCTTAATGTAGAGTTCAGACCTCTCTAATAGATCCCACTCTGAGTCTCAAGTGGTTTCTCCTGTGTCCAACAACCTGCTTCTGCAGAAGTTGCTGACTAGCTTGATAAGGAGCTGGATTAAGCTATTTGTTATCTGCCTGTATTGTACCCCAGATACTTACCTATCTAAGGTACTTATATCAGCACCTTTACACCTAAGCACTTCCTAGTCTGTAATGGAAAGTATTTCCTTTATCATAGTCCTGGAAATAGTATTCTTTTCAATTTATAGATGGGGAACTGAAGCAGAGAGAGTAAATGACTTTCCTGCAGTTTTAACAAGAATCCTGAGGCAGAGGAAAGACCTGCCCCTGGCGTGGCTGTGGCGGGCTGTGTGGCAGGCTGTGGCAGACAAACGAGCGAAAGCCGGGGAGAGGGAGCAAAAGATGTCGCAACAAAATATGTTATTTAGCAGCCATACACACAATCCCATAAACTGACCAGATCAAAAGAGATGAGAAAAGCTCATTAAAACCAAACCATTGTTTTTGGGCTTTTTTATAGGTTTTGGATCGTATCGTACCCATAACTGCCTAACTTGCAAATCCTTATGAAGAATGTAAGCATCCTTATAAATATCCTTTTGTTGCAACCTCTAAACAGTGGTTGAAAAAATAAACAAACCAAACCACACATCCAAGTAAAGTAAGGCCTAACTAATTCTCGTGAGCTCATGAATGCTTGAGGAATTTAATTTTCACAGAATAGTCCTTATTTTTTCTTAAGACAGAAGAAATTTGCCTCAGTTAGGGAAATGAACCCTACAGTAGGAAGAAACCTCATGTCTTGTTACCAGAAACCATCGCACTAAGTGTTGCTATTTTGATATATATAGTGACAGAACAGAATTTTGAGTTACAATGGGAATAAAACCAACTATTTTGATGGAATTGGTCAAAAGCAATTAACAATTAACCAAACATTAATGTCTTTTGTTCTAGCTGACAATTAGTAATTAACCACTAGTTGGGACCATATGTCACATATCTGCTACGGAAATTAAAATGACTGACAAAGGAAATTAGAGTGACTGGGGTCAGTGATTACATTAAGCCAACTGAGTATAGGCCAGGTCAGTGCATATGTATTGCACATTATGTTTTGTGTGAAGTGTGCTTGGAGCTAGGGAAGAAAGGCCCTGCAAGTGACAGGAGGAGAAGGAAAGGGCTCCTTTCCTTCCTTTGCTACATGCAGCAGTGCCTGTGCAGAGGGGGCAATCCTTGTGCAGGCAGAGAAGCTGCTGTGTGAGAATCAAGGATAGGGTACATGCCCAGGTCTACAAGGTAATAGCAAGGGAGATTCTTCTAGGGAGTCAGTGAATACTGTGGAGAGTTTGGGCAACATTTACAGCCACTGAAAGAGTGAAGGATTGGTCCCATGAGGACAGACTGACAGGGAAAAGATTGGTTTCCCATCTTTCTTATTTAGACTTTCCCTTGTGGCATGTCTAAGATTTCTTTATCTGAAGTGTTTACTGTCTTATAGTTTTGTTGCTGCTTCTTATTGGCCTTTTGTTTTATAGCCTGGAAGACATCTAGGTGTTTTATGTGCATATTTTAAGGAAAAACGGCAGGCAGTGCCACACAAGAATGTGTTAGGCATGTGGTCCAGCCACTAAGTTTATCTGCATTGGTTTATCTCCAGTAGTTGAACAGTGAGATAGTATACCATGAGAAGTTACACTGAAAAACTACAAAGATGAAAGATTTTTTATCCTGGGATGAGGCTGTAACTGCCTCCTCTGAGAGATGATATGGCAAGGATCAGAGCAAGTGTTTCTGACAGCAGGCAAGGTAGCTGAATATGTGTAGGTGATGTGGTGAGTTATTTCATTTGCCTCCTAAGAAAAGTAGATTCAATTCTGTGACAAAAATACTTTTCTCTTTCTTTCTTTCTTTCTTTCTTTCTTTCTTTCTTTCTTTCTTTCTTTCTTTCTTTCTTTCTTTCTTTCTTTCTTTCTTTCTTTCTTTCTTTCTCTCTTTCTCTCTTTCTTTCTTTTTCTTTCTTTCTTTCTTTCTTTCTTTCTTTCTTTCTTTCTTTCTTTCTTTCTTTCTTTCTTTCTTTCATTCCTTCCTTCATTCTGTTTTTTGTCATGAAAAAAGATGCTATGGACTGGGAACAATTCAGCAAAATCTGCAGTTTTCTTCCTGCCAAACTTGGTTTTAAATATAGAAAGTTATCAAGTTATTCCTTACTGCAATTAGAAAATAAAGTGCAAATAAACTGGCGGCAAAATATAACGTATTTATATCACAGCTATATCCATAAATTGTGTAATGGGCATTTGTTGTCTGAACAGCATGTAATTAATCTAAGGAAAAAGAAGTTTCTCTCTTATATTATTTCTACCACTTCACTTACAATGTCCCTTTCTCAATGTGGTGTGGGGCACAGCACTAGCTGGTGTTGCATTTCAACACAGTCTATGTGAAATAATGCAACAGGACAATTGCTATTTAAAGAAAAATGAGGCTAAGGTAAATCAGCCTTTACTACAGGGGCTGTTTAGCTGGATTATAAAAGGAAACTGTTTCTTCAATTACAGTAAACTGTAGTCCATCCTCTAGCTGAAGCTGCACGGAGAAGCATTTGCTTTATTCTACAGAGAGATTCCTCTGAAGGTGACCCTTGCACACAAACCAGTCCCTGGATGCTCTCACTTATTGCAGTTAATATGAGCTGGAGAGCCCCAGCTTAGAGACTCATTCTTTCAGAAGTGCTCAGGCTCTGTCAAGAGCTGAGGTGCATGAGAGAAGATTCAGACAGGAATAATGATTCTTCCTTGAAGTGATCAATCCCTGAGGAGCACAGCTCCTTTCCCACAGCCCATGCTCCTCCTTGCATCAGCCAGCTGGGCTGCCTTGAGGTGGCCCTGGGTACAAACCCAACCTGTTTTGGCTGGTTCCTGTATTGGTACCACCTCTTGTATCTAGCTGATACACTGGGAGTATCAAAGGTAAGTCTCACAGAGAAATGTCAACAAAAGAATAGCAAGATTGCTGTTGGACTTGATGGTATGTGGAGAGAAGAGCAGGTCAGATGAGCAGGAAGCCCTAAGGGGGGGAAGTCCTCTAAAGAAATGTGCTGGAGAGCACAGAGATCTGCCTGGATATGCCAGCCCTCATTTGTATGATGGATATGAAGTATTTGTGACACTTTTGTTAAAACATCACTCTAGGTAATCCTGGAGTGAGCATGATGTTTGTATTCATGTTTGGAAGTGTTTGTACAATGTTTCTGGGAGAGAGGGGTCATTGAAAGCTCTATCAAAGTCTTCAGTGTTTGCAAAAAAGAAATAGTGAGAAGAGGGCGATGGAAGAATTTTCTTTCAGGTGTTCTGTGTTATAGAGAGAACTGAGTGATAGCTGTAGACTTGGCATATGGATTGTTAAAGGAAAAGGAGGAGGAAAGCTTTTGGTGAAGCTCAGAGCAGTGAAGAAAGCAGAAGTGAGATCGAAAGCAAGATCCCTTGGGCTGACTTCAGCAGTGGAGAGGAGTGCTGGAGGGGCCCCAGCAGCCCTACTGAACTTTGATCACTGCAGCAGCTCCAGGTAGATCCTGATCAACACTTACATGTCCTTGATAGACATAGGAATTTTAGACCAAATAAGCTACATGCAAATTTAATCAGAGAAGGAAGACCATAGCATCTGCCATACCAGCCTGTCTGTCCTGCTGGAATAGCCCAGGGCAGGTAGAGTACTTAATCTTATTCAAGTTCCCAAGTTATTGTTTTCTTGTATCTTCCTGTCCTTTGTACACCTTCCTGTTGATTAGTTCTGCTTGATTGTCCCCTGATCTAGAGGAGGTTGTTCTGTTTTTATTCATAGTTGGAATATTAAGAAATATTGCTCATTCTTGAGCACAAAAAATAGTTCAATCTCCTTTTCTTCCCTGGATGTGGCTCATTCTGTTACTCAAATTTTCTTAGGAACACAAAATACAAACACCCTTCCTCTGTTTTGTTTGGCATAGGGTACCACTGGATCCAACATCCTTACACTGCAGAGGAAACCGTCCTGGGGCTTATGATTTTTAAATGATATATCTGAATAGTTACTCATGTAAATGTTCTACTTTAATTATTGGTGGGATTTCCATCCTCCTAATGTTATACCTAAGGCATCTTTCTCAGTTCTTTTGTATTTGTCACTCTGTGTAATATATAGAGAGAACATACATATTTCTCACTGTCATTTTCCACCTGCATGAAACATCACATCAAGTGTTGGACAGCAAGGGAATAGAGACAAAAAAGCACTGGTGTCTGTTGGCAAATTTTGCCTTCTGAGCAGGAACCTTCACCTGGTTTATGGTTTATCATTTTAATTAATTGGGTAGCCATATAATCCAAATACTGGTTTGCTCAAAATAATGTTGAGTTTATATGAGTCCCCAATTTTGCCTTAAAAAGTGAAGTATTCTGTCAGTGATTTTACAAGAGTAGACAAGCATGAAATTAATTTTATATATTAGCACTAGAAAAGCTTACAGCTTGCTAACATTGGTAGGAAATTTTACTATAACTGTAATATAAGGCTGTGGGGATTTTCCCCCTTCAGCTAGGTGAATTTCTTCAGCAATTCAAACCTCTAATAACTTCTTTAAATAGGGTATCTAAATTTCTATACTGGGACTTCCTAATCTAATTCTACTCTGCTGCCTTGTGTGTGCATAGCTGTGATATAGAATACATTTTTGTATACATAATATTATCATGCATCAATATAGTTAGACTGGGGCCATGTAGGGAAGATTAGACTCATTGAGTTAGAGAAAGCTTGTTTTACAGTTCTGCTTAGACTATGAAAATGGGGTTTAATAAACATGGAGATGTTCGTCCACTAGTCTCATATACAGGCACAAATTCTCAAGCAAATGAACTGCCAACACAGTAAACCTTGGGGTATTCTTCAGAAAAAGATAATTCCATTCTTCTCATGGATACTCAAGGAAGAGGTTTGTAAGTCTGTGACTGATTTCTACCCACTGGATATCTGGGTTCATCCTGACACATCCAGGCTGGTCCAGGTTCTTGCATAAACTGTTCAGCCATCTGCAGCTGGAAATAGCTCCACCTGAGAAGCACCGTGTCTTTTTCTATATTCTCAAATAATTCTTTATTTATATGACTGCTTCCTTGTGTGCATTCTAGTACAACATTCCAGGAATTTCTCCTGCAAGTTGCAACCAGATTGTAGTTTTATACCAGCACATATACATGATTTTTGGATAATGTCTATCTCTCAGCAATAAAGCAAGCAGACCTGTTTTTAACGTTAGATCAAGAAGTCCTTGTACCTTTGAATATTTAATTACAGTACATAAGGACTTGTGATAGGTCTAGGCATGGTGCTACCTGGCTTCTAACACAGTTGTATGAATTCATTTTTTCTTTTTCTACTGAAAAAGTAAGGTGAAAAAAATCTTTTACCGCCTTTCATTGTAAATTAGTGTTTTAAATGATGTGGCTGTCATTTGAATATGTTAATCATGCTATATTATTTTACAGACCATTA
>VYZP01072913.1:6411-43686 GCA_013400635.1 Hypocryptadius cinnamomeus | reverse complement strand
AAGTGCTGAGTCGTCTATCACTTAGAGTCAGTTTCCACTACTGCTAATTACAACTCCCATTGCTCCCCTCCGAAACAGAGAGAGGGAAAACCTCTGCCAAAATATCCTCACTTTTTTCTATTCGAAGTTCAAACATCATAAAGGGGAAAAAAATAAAATCAAACTCAATCCAGCAGAAAAAACCCCACACCCAAAAGTCTAGAAGGGATTCACAGAAATGGAATTAGTTCCACCTTCTCTTTGTTGACATTGAAGGGCAAAATACCCTAAAATATTTGAACAGTGGTAGCAGGGGGTAATACTCACCCCCACACATTGACCCACTCAGTGGGTGAACAAATACACACAGGTAACTGCACAGGCCTGAGGCATGGGGAAAACAGTGGGTATGGTTTGCACAGGAAAGAGAAAACTCATGGAATTTGTCTACATCTTCCAAATATTGCCTTTGGTAAGAAAACCTGCAAGAACTTCAGATTGTTGTGTCTGTACTGTTTGCCTCAGCACTGTGAGTAAGAATTCTGAGAAACATAAATGGAAGATGGTTGTTTTTTTAGACCTCTAATCCCATTAGAAATTATAGAGTCCTTGAAATTCATTTCTCTCACAGTGACTCACAAAAGGATTATTATTCATGCAGAGAGGATAATCCACTCTGAAATTACAACCTCTTCCTTCCCCACATTCTCAGTGGAGCTAACACCTGTAAAAGCAGTTTGGCACACCTGGAAATTTCAGTGTTTTAGGTACCTAGGGCTCAACAACTCCACGTACATTCAAAAGAGAACTAAAATTTCTTAAGGTACAATGGTGCAGTGTCTAGTCTTCCTCCCAAGTAAAGAAAGATATTAGGTAGAAAGTTGTATTTGAAACTCTTACATTAAGGATCAAACTCTCAAGTTTTCTTTTGTTTCTATGAGTATATTACACAAATTTCTCTCAAAATGAAGCTGGGTTCTACATTCACAAATCTGACTATTTTTATAAAGAGTTCTATCATTAATTTGTATTTAAGGGTAGGTTTTTGGTGTTGAAAGACTTTGCAGATGTCCAGAGAGAGAGGAGGAGAGACAGAAAAGCACACCAAGTGGCAGAGAGGTGTAGAAATAGGCTTGTCAGACACAGAAAGGTAGAAAGGAAGGTTCTGCTTTTATTGAAAAGTTCATCTGTGAAGCCTGAGTTGCCATCCTCAAACCCTACACGTGTTCAAGACCTTAGGCAAGCAACTATGAAGTTGACTTGTTCTCTCAGCAAGGCACTGAGTGATTTCCACTCTCCTGCTTCCACTTACAGTCAAATTTTGCCACTCTTGCTCATCTTGAGCAAAACCATTTTAGGAGAGTGGCTTCACACACAGGCACAAGACAATTGTCACAGCAAGGTGAGGTGAAAATTACAGCTTTGCAAAAGAAATGGGCTCAGAGGTACATAACTGAAATAAGGAAGGTGCTGACAGAGTCACTTTACAGTCAAATGAGTGGGGTGAGTTAATAATGTACAAACCAACACTTCTTACCCAATTTCACAAGTTGGGGCATGGAAGTATTGCTGCCTCTTTCAGTACAAGCAGTCACTGAGAGGTTGTAAATGTCCCCTGGAGGCAAGCTCAGCACTGCAGTCATCACATTGCGTGTTACCTGGACAATCAAGAGACACCAGCTTAAACACGACACAAACCATACACCTGCCTCAGAAAATTCACCTGATCACTCAAAACGCTACAGAGAAATTCCTGTGCACCACAGCACGTGTCTTCTGTGTGCTCCAGACTGGTGACATCAACCAGTTCACATTGATACCAACCACAAAAACAGATTAGCACAATGCAGAAGAAGACAATTTTAGGCTGTGCTTTCTATGTCACCAGTGGAAATTAAGGAAAAAAGAAATTCTCCCTCACACCACTGAGAGCATCTAGATTTCTCAAGTGGTGCAAAATGCTCAACAAGCCATGGACTTGAGCCTATTGCAATTTTAGAGGAATTTAAACCAGGTCAGAAACCTCAAAGAAGAGCACACAGGCTATGTGTAGACAAGCCTTTATACATCCTACAGACCTGCAAATTAAATCCATCTGGGCAAGGCTAACACCTCTAGGAGACCTGTTAACTTGACAAGAGATCTCAGGGTCTGACTTCAATCATCTGCAAGTTTGAAACCAGATCCTAAACTGAGCTGAGTCTCAAAAGACTGAGAATAACTTCTTTTTATTTTAGGGTAATCTTCCCATTTCTCCAGAGCCATGGAGAAGGATGCAGAATTTGGAACACACTGTTTTCACAGCACTTCTGGTCTATCTATAAAGGGCCCATCCAGGAATCTCATGCTGGTTTTCAAAGTCACTTAATTCTCAGGCTGAAGCTTTCAGATGGGAGAGAAACTGACAGTTCTGAATGAAGACCAATAGGGCTTTGCACATAATTTTCATCATTTCTCTAAAAACCGACCAACTTCTGTGGAGACTTGGGAAATACACAGGGAGCAGGAAGAAAAAGTCAGCATCATCTGACAGTGTTACCTATTTATTTCAATAATGCCACAAGAAAAACAACCATATTAGCAATCATAATAAAATCATATTATGACATTACAATATAGGATGAGTTTTAAAGGAAACAATTCCTGGAAGTGACTAACAGAGCTTGGGGGAACAGGTGCCCTGATGCCTGCAAGCATGCACCCATATTTATCCAAATGAACAGAACCATAAAAGTTAGCTATAAGTAGGTAAGTTTTTGCAGGATTTTGCTAAAGAATACCCTCTGGGTTCCCTTGTCCTACAAGGAATATAAAGACAAATATTTGTAAAAACATCCCTAAAACTTTAAAGTTTTATTTATAGATATTCTGTATTGTAGATACCCTCTACTTTAAATATCTTGTTTAATCTAAAATTACATATTCAATTTTGGGTTTAATTTATTTAAATTTTCATATTAAATGTTTATTTTATATTTATTTAATCTACAATTTTTGCATTCAGTAAAGCTGGTTGGCAGACAAATCAGATTTTTCCTGAAAGAATAATAAGCTTACAGAAGACATGACTTTTTGAAGGAAGAGAAGAGAGTTATGTAATTGTGATTTATTTTTTTTTTTAATGCAATTGATGCAATATTTTATTTTTAGGACAAAAATTAAAATCTAGTTTTCTTCATTGTTTGAAGTAAGGATCCAAATCCTAAAAGTTCCTGCTGCTCAGAAAGGTTATCAGTTCTCCTAGTCATATAATTAGATTCATGCTGCAACAAGCTGCAGATGGGTGCACTCTTGCAGCCACAAGGAATCTAACAAAAGCTAGGATGTTCCACACAAATCCACATGAAAATCAGTGATCAATTTGCACTTGTGCTGAAAATACACTTCCAATTTTTCAGATATTCAAGAGAATGCACCTTAGCATCTAGCAAGTTTTCTAAGTGCACACATTCTGGGTGAAATCCTCATCCCATCAATCAGTGGAACTCGTATTCAAACATAAAATAAAGAACACAGAATTTATGAAGATAAAGTCAGAAAATGGGGAATGACAGTACTTGAACAAACAAAAAAACCTCAGCCAGTAGCTTACTCTGATTATTAATAAATTAAAATGGAAAGCACCATACCTTTATATAAGAATACTCCTTATGTTTCACTGTCTGAAGCTGAGAAGTTTTTAAGCTCTTTTTAAATTACATAAATTATCAACACCTTCACTGGATCACTACAGAAACACTTTGTCCTCTGGCTGTTTTGAGAGCTCAAGTCTTTCAAAGTGATCTAACACTGGGAAATAACTTTTACTGCCTTCTACCAAACCTGCTGAAACTTAGTAATACAAAGTTATCAGAGTTGTCCAAAGTTTTTCTTAGTTACCAACTCAGGAAAACAAACCAACCAACAAAAACCCACCCAAAAAAAAAAGAAAAAAAACCCCAAAAAACTCAAAGAAATGAACACCACCCATTTTCCACACTGATACTTACACTCTTCTTGATTTTTTTCTTTCCTTCTGCAACAACCATCCAGTGCAGCATCCTGGAATGAGAAAGGTCAGGGCCATCTCCTCCATAGGTCCAGGTGATGTACAGAAGGTGGTTATAATACTCTACAGAGGTAATTTTGGGTGCCACTGGTGCTGAAGGAAGAAGGCAAGTGTGTTACAGACAAGGTCTAATATGGCTGATCAGCAAATCCAGTAATAAACTTCTGCCAAAGAATGCTGCCATGAGGAGAATATCACAAAGCTAGCAGGAAAGCATCATTAAAACCATTTGAGCACTAGCTGAAAGATATGAAAACCATCATTTAACCTGGGAGATAATCAGAACAAAAATACACTTATTTTTACAATCATTCAGTTTAAAAAAGAAATCACAGCAGATAAAAATAATTTTTTGAGTCACATTTGTAAGTCAAATTCAAGTTAAAAACCTCAGATGTTGCTCCACTGTGTCACTGAACTGAAAAGAAATAACAAATTGTTACATTGATAGGTTTTCCGTAGGAAAAAAAAATAATCTTTTCACTGAGCTTCCATCTTTCTAGGAGGAAAAGCCCAAACCCTGCAGATTTCCAAAGAACAACTTTTGCTTGAGAAGTTACGACCAGTCTTGTTCCCTGGGTGGAAGGGAGGGAAAAAGGGCCCCATCACAACCCTGTAAGGAAGGTTTTTTTTGTTCTGGAGCTGCCAGCAAATCCTTGGCTCTCCCTGCAGCCCACATAACACAGAATCACTCCTGCTGGGAAGGACCTTTAAGGCTGAGACCAATCCTTAACCCAGCACTGCCACATCCACCACCAGACCATGTCCCTCAGCTCCACATCCATGTGTCTTTCCAACACCCCCAGGGACTGGGACTCACCCACCTTCCCTAGCTGGCTCTCTCATCAGCTGTGACCTGCAGAAAGACAGCAGCCCCCAGAACAACCCTTCAAAACTCCAAAATAACACTAAAATTGGTGTTAAAACGAGGATTCCCTCTGGGAGGTGCCTCTCCATTAACTGTAGAGGGAGCACAGCTCACCTTGATTGCCTGATTCAAAGGTGCAGGAGACCAGAAAATAGTTAAATTAATAGTGAGTGGAGACCCAAAAGTGAAAATCTCAGTCAGTGAAGATCTCAACCCCTTCCCAAGGAGATACGAGTAGGATAATTTGGATTCTACAGGGAAAGGTATGGATCTCTGTGCTTGGCCAATTTTTGAGGAGCACAGTGGGGAAGGTGGTATGAATTGCCTGGTCTTTCTGCTCAAGCCCTGTTGTGTCCAGTGTGCTCATGCAAGGGCAGGTCAGAGGAGCAGAGCCCTGGGTGCCTGGGAATGCAGGATGGCCTCGGAGCTCGGGTCTCTTGGAAAGGGCCACAAGATGTCACTGCTGCTTTCACGAAGGCTCCTTCCACTTTGGCACTGAGACTTTACTGAAGCAATCGCTGAGGAAGGCAGCAAATGCAATGCACAGACAATTTAGGGCCATTTAGAAATGTTTAGTAAAACTATTCTCCCAAATTAATCTTGAAAATGTCCTTTTCTGCTGCTGAGGAGATTTAGTATAAAATCCTTGAAGCAGTGTTTTTGTAATTTTTAGAGTTCCTAGCCCATCCCTGAGCATGGATTGTGTATTCCTTGCAATTTAAGGCCATGAATCTCATACACAAATAAAAAAGGTGCGGGGGGAAATAATTTTCATGGTATGCTTTCATGAGAGTGAATGTCCAGGAAATGTCACATGAGACCAAGGGCCAGGGCTGGTGTGACCCACTCCCCTAGCACAAGGTTCTGGGGAGCACAGAGAGGATGTGGGAAGTCACACCCTGCTGCTGACCTGGACCAGAGTGACAGCTGGAAGCACCCATGGGACCAACAGGCAGCACACGTGGTGGCAGTCAGCAGCACCCAGAGCCTGTCTTTCTCACTCCTCCAAAGATAAAAGCATCCTCACTGCAAAAAGCAAATGCTGGTGGTCCAAAGAGCCTTTGCTCGTGGTTGTTTTAAATCCAGCTGTTTACAGCAGGTGGCATTAAAAACTCATTAGTCACCACAGCAACCCTGGCAGTGCCACCATCCCTCCCTGAGCAAAACAGCAGCGTGCTGCAGGAGCTGAGAGGACAAATGCTGCTTCTGATAAGTCTCTTGGACCCCCCAAATCTCCTCTCTTCAGCTGTGGGAGAGAGCTCCATCTCATCATCCCAAGTCCTGCAGCTCAGCACAGCCCCAGTCTCCCCAGGAGCAGTGGGATCCTGCATTAGGGAATGTCTGCTCCGAGCTTCCTGCAAGTGCATCCTCAAACTCCCAGCTGAGCCTGCTACTCTGTTTTTGAAACTCAAGCTTATGCTCCAGGTGTGGAGGTTGGCTCTCCAGTTATACACAGAAGAACTGACAGATGGTGCACTGTCAAGCCTACAAAACCTCCATTCCAGTATTTTTAAAATACAGGGGTTTTAGTGGGGTTTTTTTTCTGATTGTTTGTTTGTTTTAATTCCTGGCAACCTGTGCAGGGGAGGTGGCATTGTTCAAAATTATTCAGAAATGGACCAAGTGCTCCAGAAAACCATCTGCTCCCTCTCTGGGAGGAAAGAGGCTGAGGGTGAGCAAGAACTCTCAGTCCCCTGGTAGCTTAAAGTCGTGAAAAGGCAGCACCTACTGGGGACAAACTTTTCAAACCTGCAGATATGACAAACTGGCAAGCCTCCCAAGTCAGCCTGGCTGCAGTTCCAGGGCAAAGGTGAAGAGATTGCAAGTAATAAGGCAATCAGAGGACAGGAGTGCATTTAATGTCACACTCAGTGCTGACCATCTATTGGTAAGTGCTTGCAATTTGACCAAATCAGCTTTCTTTGTTAGGGCTTTTCACTTAAAATCACAGTGTGATTTTAATACCTCATTGCTATTCAACATTTTCATCAATACCCTGAAAGGCAAAGCAGGGTTGATGAACCATGGCAAGTGGCAGAGGAGGGCAGGATTTGGACAGGGCTGAGCTTTGAAATATTGCCCCCTGTGCTGGGCCTGCTCAAAGTGAATTTCAAAGTGCCAGGTCTGTTGGAAAATAGCATGTAGACAACAAATGATCAATTCTGTTAGGAGCCATAAAACAGAAGTAAATCCACACAGACCTTCAGCGTGATGGTGCAGGAAATACAATCATTTAGATGCATACACAGGAGAGCTTTGAATAGGGAGCTGATTGTGCCTCTATAGGAGTATTCAGCAGGCTGGTATTACACTTTCAGTTTTTACATACTTCAGTAAAGACAGTAAAAATGACAGAGGCAGAGTGGGGAAAAAAACTAACATGGGAAAACACCTAAAAGTGAGAGCACCTGAAGAGTTCAATGGATGAAATTTATTAACAGAAAAAGCAAACTAAACTTTGTATAGAGACCAAAAAAACAAAAAAAGGCTTTGTGTCTCTTCAATCAGTAAGATAAAAGTGCAACAAATATCTTGGACTGGATATTAAAACCAGAGAAACACAAGGTATAAACCCCTGATAATAAAAGAAATTAACCATTGATACAACATTCCAGTTGGATATTTTCACTGAAGACCAGATGACCTTCTCCAAGAGAGGTTTTGCCAATCACAAATGGATGGTATTTAGAGGTTCATCCATTTCTGATTTTGTCTGCATCTGCTGGTTAAGAAGTTGATAAAATTTTCATTTAGGAGCAGTAGCAATCTTTCCTGTCATCACACAGAGATCCAGATTGGTGTTGATGACAGATTACTTTTTAGAAGACCCTTAATCTCCCTCATTTCTGCTGCAGGTTTCTGGAGATACAGTACTGAAGTGAGTGTCCCACTGGAACACTTCCACTCTAAAATGCTGAACCTGGTACCCAAATCAGTTGGAAAAGATATTTTTTCCCTCATACAGCAACCAACCAGCTGGAAAATTGTTTCTTTACAGTGCTGCAGAAAAGCTGATTGATGCCAAAGGACAAGGAATATCCCTGGAGACCCTTCAGGAGGCTACAGCTCTGATACACTGGAGAAGTGCCAGAATTTGTCACAGAGCAGCTGGGATCAGGTATCTCAGCATGGGAGGGTTGCTGTTGACTTCAGTGGAGCTACAGCTTTAACTGCTGCTGACTTTTTTCTTGTGGCTCTCTGGGGGACAGACTCTATGTAAATCATCATTTTAAATGGGTCTTATTCAGTAAATTTTCCAGGTGCATTCTCTAACTCCCACCAAACAGAAAATCTGGGACTAGGCTAGTGTCTGCTTTGGAGTGAGTGGCTGGGACATTATACCCTGGTTTTCCTTCTAATTGGATTCCTACAGGTGGAAAAGAAGAGCAAGTATACTTCATTGCATCTCACAGTAAAACTGAATTATTTACTGCCTTCAGTCACCTCAACTTCAGCAAGGTGAATTAAACAGTGACACTTAAAAGCAAAATGATTCAATAGAGAACTCTGATTCTGGCCTAACCATCCTTGGTGCTGGGAGCACACGGCAAGGTGCTAACAGATCCTCTCTCATGCTGCTCCCTCTGTGGCTGATCTGTTGGGAATATTGAAGATCCAAATCCAAAGAATCTGCCAAGAGATGCCAGAGTGTGTTAAATCCATGGCTGGTTCCATGAGGAAGAGGGAAATCCCTGTGTTTATATCAGCTCACTCATCTCAGTGCTGCACAAGACATGCTCTGACCTGGGATTACTGGGAGGGTGATAAAGGAGGAAAAACACTTGGAAATACTGCAGATAAATGAAAAAGTGTTTGATAATATTAAGAAACATAAGAATTCAGGTTTACTAATTTACCTGTTAACTTCTCTATGTGTCAAATGTATGGTGTGGTAAAAGTGGAGCAGACCCCTGGCCCTCAACAGAGCCATGCACTCAGCTGATGGAGGATTGCAACAGAGCAGTCAAGCACTGTGCTTGGCACAGGAAAAATTCATTTTATATGTTCATTCCAAGCAGTCCTCAGAGACTTAAAAACAAAATAATAGAAAACCAAACACCAAAAGAGACCAAGCAAAAAAAAAACAAACCAAAAAACCCAAAACAAAAAACCAAAATAAACAAAAAACCCCCAAAACCAAACCAAAACCACCCCCAAACAAACAAAAAACCCCCAAAAAATTAAACAAACAAACAAGAAAAAATAAAAACAAAAAAAAATTTAGATGAGAAATATCCTAACTTGCAACTATCTGTAGGTGAAACACAGCACCCAGGTCAGACTTGCTCAGTGCCTCTGCCCCCAGGAGCACTCCCACGGTGTTTTCAGCTGGCTGCTCACCTGTTATGAAGCTGATGGTGGAGCTGTCACAGCAGCTCAGCTCTGGGTCCCCCCAGGTGACCATGGTGACCCTGAAATTGTAATACCAAGCAGGCAGCAGGTTGGCTATTCTCTGTAAAGGGACAAAACACAAAGAGCAGCTCAGGAGAGAACTCACCAGCGTGAGGCAGGACTTCTGAGACACAACAGTATAAACCTAGTGCCCACATTCATTTTTCTGAGCTCCCATTCCTCCCTTCAGTGGAAATCTCCAAAATATGGCCTTTCAATTTATTAAAAAAATCTGTGCAGGGGGAGCAAACACAGCTGTGATGGCTCTGCTGCTCATCCACATCCACCTGGTCACAGGTTCTGCCCACCACGGGAATTTCAAAGGATTTCCAGGGTGGTAAGAAGCATTCACACAGAGCAATCTTCCATCTCAATTCCCGTGTGATGAAGGCAAAATATTTAACTGGGAAATGTAGGTGTTCCTAGTTTGATTAAATGGGGTTTGAGGATAAATTAGAATAGATGTTTTTGTCTCAGACATTGTCACTTTAAGAGACATACTTTCCCAATTTTCCAAGTGTATTTCACTTTCTATTATCATTTATTATAAATGGAATAGGAATGAAACATAAATGACTTATGAGACATAAATTATATATGTAAATATAAATGAGATATAAATGAAGTATAAAAAGCAATATGTTTTGTATTATAGTATTGCATGTAATATTTAAGTTAAAACTCTAATTCTTCCACTGACAGCACAGAACATTTAAGATATTGATGTTTAGATGAAAAGCCTTTTGGTATTTTTAAAATTCAAAATAAAAGCAAATTGAAAATACTGAACAACTTCAACAATGTTGAAATTGCTATTTTTACAGATCTCTGCTGTTTACAGTGGCCTTTTTTTCTCCAGATACTACAAGACAGTGCAAATATAGGTGGTGTGATCTGTTCTTTTAATGATTTTTTGAAGAAGTTGTATCCACATTGGCACCAAATCCTTGAAGATGATTTGGCTTCTTCTGACATGCCTCTGATGTCATACTGGAAATACCAACATCGCTTTGACAATTGTCAGCTTGCAGAGCACAAAATGAATGAAGCAACTAAACAGAGTGAAAAGACAAATCCAGCTCCAAAGGTTCTTATCAAATGCTAACCCTCCAGGAAATAATGCTTGATTATTTCATGCTGTTGGAGACATTGATTTTTGATTCTTCTCATTGTTGCTTCAGAATACACCACTCAGAGGTGTCAGCAGGGACCAGTGGGATTCTAGAACATCACTGGAGAACCCAAACAAAAATTCACCAGTCCCTACCTGCACATTAAATGCCACAAGAGAATAATAGGGAAACATTCTTTTCCTAATTCAGGATTAGGCTTTAAAATTATCCTTGAAGAAATGCTCACTTAGCTGCCATGCAGCACTGTTGCATTTCAGACTGAAATCCAGACAAAGCAATTCCAACTTGGCTTCCCTGAGCAGGATTTGAAACAGTAAGGGACAACATCATCTCCTTTCCTAAAGAACCACATTAACTCTGCATGATAGCTTTATTTCTTGGATCACTTAGATTACTCAGCTATTAATCTATTTGTGCTGAGTCATGATTACAAGATATTAATTACCAGTTTGGTAAGTTATTTTTGTTTTTAATTTCCCTGGAGATTTATGTGTTAGATTTATAGTCACATACCCAATTACAGTAAAGCTGCTGGAGCCAAAATGACTCCACAAATGGTATTATGCAAATCAATTACAGTAAATCACTGTGGCTCTCACCAGTAGCAGAAGTTATTGCTTTTTTGCATACTCATAACTTTCTTGAACAACTAATTTCAGCTAGAATTGCTTTCTGTCTTGCACTACAGCAAAGTCTGGATAAAATCATTTCACCTTCTCCAGAAAATAATGGAAAAGAGGAGGAAAATTTTGCTTTATATCTGCAAGGACACCTGTGAATATAAGTGTGAGTGTGCTCTTATAGAGACCAGCATTCACCTAGTAAAAATCCTGGATTTGGCAGCTTCAGAAACATGAAGGCTTTTTTTCACAAAAACCAGAGATAAGCCTCCCACATGGCACTCTGAGAGACCAGCCTGCAAGCCCCAAATCCATACTATCAATATTAATTATGTAGATAAGCCTTTGCACTGCACCCCCCCAAGGAGCTGATGGAACTTTTAAAGCCTTGACTGACAAACTGACCCACAAACTGAAGCTGCCTCTGGACTTGCTCAACAACAACAACAACAAAAAAAAGAGGCTAAACTCCTGTCTCATTGTTCTGCTTGAAATTTAGCATGGTTCAGCTGGCAGTGCCTTACTTTAGAAGAGAAAATGCCTCCAGCACCCTTGGCCATTTTCTCTGCTTTGCTGGGGAAAAAAAGTGCCAGGCTTAAAGGCATATAGTTATACATATTCATGGGGAAAAGGCTGGGAAAAAAAAAAGTGTCACAAGGTGCCAGGGCCACACAGGCATGGGAGAGCAAGGCATGAATGGTCACTGTACCACTGAGGCAGTCAAGGAGACAGTTGCTGCTATTTCATAGTAGGTTGTCCACTCCGAGGTCATGGTTGATGGGTTGAAGTAAAACATTTCCACCACGTATTTCCTGAACACCCCAAGGAAAGGTCTGTTCCAGCTCAGAACCACAGCAGTAGGTCCCAAAGGGTAAAGTGTCAGATCCTTTATTCCAGTGGGCACTACAAAGCAGAAATTATGGTTAGCAACATGCATGAGTTATCAGTTGCATTTTATTTCAAAATGGTACCTTTCCTTGACCAAGTTCTACCTATTTCTGACTTTAATCTTCAAGAAATTCCTGATCACAAGCAGCTGAATACCATTTTTTAAGCATTTGTTCTCCAGTTTAAAACTGCTTTTTCAGAAGTGGCTACAGACCACTTGGTGTTGGCTGCTTAGCTTGAGAAAGTCACATCTCGCTTTCTCACATAAAGGGAGGGTTCCAGTCTATTTTGAAAATCAGGGTGCTCAGGAGGTATTTCAAGATGCTCAAAAACAAAAGCATCAAAAGCCAGAGCACTGTAAGAAAAGAAAGTTTTCATCTCTAGCCCTCCTTCCCTGGGGAACCCAAAGGTTCTGTCATGTATTGCTATTCCTGCCTCACAGACAGTGACACTGAGAAAGAGTCAAGTGATTTGAAGAATGTCACGTTAAGGGTCAACTTTTGCAGCCTGTATGGTCTGGAAAGCAATTATTCTCCATGACTTCACTGAGGCTACTTAAATAAGAACTCAGGGCTAACATTTGCCAGTGCTGCAGAGCCCCAGCTGTTGCACACTGGGTCAGAACCCAGACCAGCACCCAGGTTAGTTCAACCCATGTTAACACATGGCTGCCTTCACCTTTATGAATCATTTACCATGTCTCTGCTTTGCTTTCTCTGAACTGCTGATACTCAACCTGTGAAAATGAGCCTTAGGATAAATGTGGGGAGAATAGAATACTTTTTAAATTGCATTTTATTTTATTTGAGTTTCATTCATCATTAGCCACCACTGGTAAGTTCACAGAAGAACTTGTTTTTCAGTTCTACTATTTCAGTATCATATCCAATAAACTGTTGTGAAATGAAAACTCATACAGCTGTTTTACTGCATAAAAACAGCCCCTTCATAATATGAAAGTTATGAGATGTTTTATTTAGAAACTGATTGTCATTTTCAGTTTTGTAAGAAACTTTCATGGTTGTGGAGCCATAAAAAAGTGGAGAAAATTAAGGAACTTATTTACTTTGTGTATATATGATTTTACTTTCACAAATAAAAGAAGAATCTTTTAGATTTTTGAATTACAGTGACAAAGAAGATCAAAAGCATTTGTGAAAACTGTCCAATGGTAGAAATTTTAACATTAAAGTATATATAAATATTGAAATACTAATTTTTCCTTTCCTGAAATATAGCATACTTTACAAATATTTTTTCAGACCAAATTTATGAAAATATATAAGAAGATTGACTAGAATGAAAAGGCTCTCACCATAGTCTCCAGACCACATATTGGCTTTTATTTAAGGATTAAATTCTTAACAGGATAACATTTTTTCTGTTTCACTTTCTTCCCTACATCACAGAGAGGAAGCAGCATTAAAAATACTGAAGGTCTCTAACTTTCAGCCACCTGGTGTCCCACTGAGCAGACTTTTTGTCAAAAGGAGAAGCTGGGTGACACAGGTTGAATATTTCTCTGCAAATGTAAGTCTGTATACTGAATCTCTTTCTCTTTTCCCTCTCTCTGCTTCTGTACATTTTGTTTAAGTGGTAATCTTAACAAAATAAATTACACTGAAACTAAAAGTTTCTGAATTCTGTCCTAAATGACCCTTTGTAGGAGCCTGGTGGAATCTTAAAGTACAGGTATGGGGGCAGCAGCTCTGCCTGTTGGACATAAAACCACGTTCTTGAAAATATTAGTGTCAGTCTCAGAGGGCTCTTCTCATTTTCAAATCCAAAGCAGAGAACACTGAGATCCACTCTTAAACTCGAGAAAATCAAGGCGTGGTCTACAGGACTTAATGAACATACTACACATAAAGAACCCCCAAAAACAACAAAACAACAAACCCTGAAAAGAAATAAATGCATTTCTATCAGTAGGTTCAGGGGTTACCAATGGAAAATGTGACAGGATCAGAGGGAGGTCCAACCAAAGGTCCTTTCCGTAGGTAAACCACAACTTGGTACTGGGCACCAGGAACAAGATTTTCAATGAGGCTGCTGCTTGAATTCACCTAGGAGGAGAGGAACTCATCAGATATGAAGCATTCACTTGATTAATAAAAGAATATTGAGACTGTACTTGAGTGGCTCCAGTTCCAAAAGGCATGAATCCAAACACACTGGCAGCAAGAGCTTCATTCATTAAGCCCCACGTGGCAAAACTGTGGCAGTGGTCAGGATTGGCCTCACAAGTGATCTGACTCAGAGAATTCCACTTGCCTGGCTGCATAAGGTCAGCTACCTCACTGCAGACTCACTTTCTCCTACTGTCAAAGTTTATTAAAACATTCAGGCTACATTATTCATTTTCAGGTGGTGTTATTCAGGCTGGAGTATTTAGACCATGTCTTTCCAATTAGAGCCTGAGGCTTTCCATCCATCATTGGTGTAGCTCTGTGAGCTGAAGGCAGCATTTTGGGGAATCTGTCCTCTGACTGCAGCTACTGAGTGACTCCACAGTGAAATCAGAGAGGAAATATTCTTTGTCACCTCCCCTCCACAGCACTACAAACTGTAACTAAGGGGCATTGTGATTTTTCTTTTCAGTTTGAAAGTACCACCATTAAAATTTCTGCTGTGCCACACCAGGATTCAGTCAGAGATGGAGGCAGAATTCCTTACCGAGTGATTCCTGGTCTGATACAACAGGAAGAGGCTCATCTCCTGAAGACTCCACAAACAGCAAATGCACAGAGCAGTTTTGAGGAAAAGCCTTCACACATCCTTTCTAGAGCTGCAGGCTGGTATTTCCTACTAATATTTTCTTCACAACCTTCCCAAAGTCTGTATCACAGCCACCTCTGCACTGGTGGCTTATTGCAATGCACATGAGTGTATCACTGCCAAGCACAGATTTAGTGAGGAACAGAATTTGTCTTTACCAGCTGCTCTGGAAAGCTAAATCGCTTTTAAATCATGCACCATGTTAGAAATAGATAGAACTCTGCATGGAATTTTGCTCTTTTCAGCTCATTATGGAGAACTCAAATCAACAGCTATTAACAATTCCAGGTATAGTAAGTCAATAACATTTTATACATATTTATATAATGACAGAAAGAAACAAATAACTGTATTTAGACTTTTCAACCTACTTGCAGTAAATTCACATTTACTTTCACAGATATCTGATTTATTCACAGATTAGGTATTTGTTTTTGAGTTTGTAGATGAATCCTGTAGTATCTGTGGAAATTATAAATGCAAATGTTTGGGATCTGTGTTTATAATCACCTACTGTACTTTGCTTCCCATTTAAATGACTGCACTTCTAAGAAATATGAGTAACCATAAGATAACAATCTGAGTCTGAAAAACAATTCTCAAATTGCCATGACAAGACACTTCTAAGCATTTAAATTCCCAGCCATTCTTGAACTGAAACTCAAACTTTCTACAGAGGTTAATTTTGCAAAGCATTTTAAGGGTCACAAATTCTCTGTATTAATTCACTGTCAGGGCTGATCATGAAGTTGAAGGAAATGATTTACAAGGATGCCAGCAGTGCCCTCCATTCCCATGGGTGGGCTGAGGGTGCAGCAGGGCAGCACTGCAGTCCTTTGCAGACTCCTCCATCACACACATCCAGGGAGCCAGACAGAAGCCATGGCCCTGCTCAGAAAAAGGCTGTATCAGCATCCTGGTGAGGTTACTGAGATGTGGGCTAAAATCTTTCTAATTGAAGCCATGTGCCACTGACCTATCATAGGCACAGAGTCTGCACTCACTAAGGGTTTCAAGTAGCAGAAAACTGTCAGGTTTAGGGGTTCAGGACTCTTGATGGTTATAAACACATCCCATAAAGGACATGTCCATACAAATCACTGGTGGTCTGAATTGCTATTTGTTTCCTAGAACTGACACTTTTTCTATGGATGAAAAGACAAGCTGGCTTCTGATCATCTCAAAACTTCCAGAAAATTTACAGTCAGGCTCAAATGTGGGACAGCTAAGAAATAATTTATGTTACTTTGATGACAACCATGCATGTGAGCACTTTGCTTATTACAGATACACTGCAGCACATGCCTGAGCGAAGTCACAGCAAGTCCAGCAGAAACACCACTTTAACAACCCTGTGGTGTACTGCACATTCTCACTCCTGACTGCTGGGCTCTCTCCTCCACTCAGCACCAGCCACATCCCTCCCTCTGGACTGCAGGAGGGAGCAGCTGCAGCCTGAGAGAGCCCTGGGGCACAAGGATTCTAAACAGCAGTGTGATTTTTTTTTTTACTGGATTGGAAAATGCTCCAGCTTCTGCTCCTTACCTCAGTGCAGTAGTGTTTTTCAAGCCTTTGGCTTTCCTTTTGCTTCTGGCAGGTGAGGGAGAGCACAGACACGATGGTGCTGTTGCCACTGCTCTCGTGTGACGCCGTCCAGGACGTCAGGGCAGTCGTGGAGCTCAGCACTGTCACCGTCACATGCTGGGGCTTCTCAGTGAGCTCCTCTATCCACTCGCCTGTGGGGCCTGAGACATGGCCCAAAAGCACAGGTGAGCAAGCCACTCCATCCATTTGAGGCACATATGTTGAAACACCCTTCTTTCAGGGAATTATTTACTCTCTTTATTCCCTTTTATAATTATTTATTCCCTTATTTATTATTTATTCCCTTTCAGGTGAGGGAGGCTGGGCTGGCAGCTGTCCACCCCACAGCCCCCAGGCAGCAGAAGTGGCAGCCCCTGGGAAAGCCAGCAGCAGAGCCCATGACAAGAGAAATGTGCCTGTCTGAAAATTCAGAGGGCAGTATTCTCTGTTGCTTACCAGAAACCACCCAGCAGGATCAGATTTGCTCCAAGGGAATGCTTAAAAGCACTGCCAGCCAATAAATGGACAGGTCATTGACCAATATTAAAGATAAGCACACAGATTTTTTTGCCTCTCCACATACCAACACACCCTCCAAGTGCATCATGGCCTCAAAGCATAAAACCAAGTTCACAGAGGTCACCACAGTGAAGAATCTCATTCTTCATCAGACCTTCTGGAGCACTTGGTTGAGAACACAGCTTTAAATATAGATAAAAGAACAGTTTGGAAAATAGCTTTAGCTAGACTTGGTCAAAATTTTGCATTTCATGAAAACAGCCTGTTTTTCCTTGTCACTTTTAAGCAACACTTGTGACCTCTCTCTCCTTGACATTCTTCCTCCGTGCAACTCTAATGGTAATTTACATTTATTGACAAAATAAAACAAATGCCAGAGCAAAAATGTGGTTTAAGATCAGCCTACAAGATTTGACTGCTATCTGGATGTAACAAAAATATGTAACACAAGGCAGTAATTTGACAGGATGATTCACCAACCAAGCATTACAAGGAAAATCTAAGACTGACACTGTGGGCAAAAATTTATTCACAGCCACAGACCCACACCCACAGAGGTAAAAAAGAGGAATTTGATCTTTATTCTCTGGAGACAGAGGATGTACATGCAGCTCTCACTATTCAGAAACTGTTTCAGCACTGGCATTAAGACAGCAGAGATGCCTCATGTCATAACCCAGAGCTGTATTCCCCACACAAAAAGCCTACTTGATCAGACTCAGGAAGAGGAATGGAAAAGCAATTTCAACATAAGAGCATTTGTTCATATCTCCAATTTGGCATTCTACCAGAAATACATATAAAATCTATCTAAAATACTAAGGACCTTGCGTCTGACAGAATAACTGAAATGACTGCCAAGAACCCTCACTGTGTTGTAAAAGTCTGCAAAACTAACTGACAAAACCCAAAAACCAAAGGTTCTTATGTGTTACATGTAAAATTAAAATACCATTGCCTTCCTATAACACCACAATGAGATTAAGGTTCCTCCTTAATCTGCCCATCCACACCCCTGGGTTAACATGTCCTCATTTCTCTCAGGTCCACAGTTAGCATGGTGGACACTTTAAACATTAAATACTGCTTAATGAAAATAAAATATGTCACACCTTGCAAAATGGAGCAACATTTGGTACTAATAGCAATGCTACATATATCTTTATCTACTTTAATGCTTTTCATATAATGAAGCTGTCCAACTATTCCTAAAGAAAAACAGAAGACAGTGAAATTACAACAGCACAGACCCTCTCTCTCATGTGCTGTTTTCTGGATTTTTTCCAATTATTGTTTCTTCCAACTATAAAGTTGTTAACAACGGGAGCAATAGTGGAATTGCTACATGCAGTCCAGCATTATGATGAATTCAAGTCTAAACACCTAGTATTTGTAAATGTTATGAGATACTAAAGGCACAATTTTTATTCATAATGTACTGAAGTGCTTGACTACACTTCCTTTTAATAGGATTTTTTCTGCCAGCTTTGGCTGCTGTGTCTTGTTGCAGCGTTCATGGTTTGGGAAGGCATTATCTTTTCACATGCAAAATTGTGCAGTGCTGCAAGCATTCCCCTGTCTCATTCCATGGGCATTCTGTAGGGTATCTATTTCCTTTTGCAGAAAAAAGGTACAAAGGTGATCACAGCCATTAGAAGGATAATAATCTGAATTCACCAACACCTGTCTCATTTGCTGATCCAATTGTCAGTCTTGGTATTAGTTTACACAGTAGTGTATTATTACTTTGTCTTTTACTGAATCTCCAGTTAAGAAAGTCTGGGATTCTACAGGGAAATAATAAAGTACTTTTTCTCCTTTGAATTTAGCAGGCTGAACCACTTCATCTGCTGTAATTTGCTCTGTGTTCTCTCAGAGACCATGCAATTTCAGAGTTCAGTGTTTAATTGTGCAATTCCCACACCCTCAGGCTGTGCTGCCCTTCATCCCTAACCCAGTACGTACTCCAGGAGTAGGAAAGTTAAATATTTCCAAAGCTCTCTATAACCACCAAATGAATTCTTGGAATTAAATCCTCACTGTGAGAGATGCAAAAGGGAAACTCATTTCACTTCTGAGCACTGGCAATGACTCCATCACATCACTTGCTTTCCTAAGACTGCCAAGGTGGCACAACCAAGGCCCATGCAGGCAGGTATTAATAATTATTATTATAATTAATATAATATTTATATTAACATTTATAGTTCTAATTAATGCATATTTACACTATATTTCCTTCTCTGGCACAGGGAATTGCAGAAGACCAGACCCTTGTGATCCATCAGCAGGTGCCAGAAATACCACAGTGGTCAAACTCTGTACATTACAGCTCTGTTGCTCAGGGAGAAAAAGATGAGTTTGATGAGATACTTACTGATGTAAAAACTAAGTGTTTTTGCTGATTGACTTCCCCGAACTTCACAAGAGCCAGAGGAGCTGAATGTTGTTACAGACAACTTGTATTTTCCTGGTTCTTTCAGTTCAGCAACAAATTTGTGAGTGTCCTCACTCACTGTCAAAAATTCCGTGGAGTTCTCTAAATCAGGAGGGAAAAAAAAGTGTGGATTAATTGAAGTGTGAAAGGTACCAGCCACCAAGAGAATTATTTACATCAGAAATCCTAATCCTGTTTCAGCTGTGGGATTAAAAAGTATCCAAAAGGACTTTATTCAAACAGTGTGGCAATATGCACAGCAGTATAAATCTTGTTTAACAAAAGAGAGCTGCAAACTGCGGTTTACTCCTGCCCAGCCAAAAGTAGATGCTGCTCAATGCAAAAACTCCTCAAGAAATACATGGGATCTACCAAAGCCCTCTGAAGCACAGCACTAGATAATTAATAATTTGTAGAGGAGACAACCACCAATGGAATTACAGAAAAGAAGGATGAGAAGGGCACAAGGCTCTGCTTTACCTTCCCTTTCAATATTGATGTGGAAACCATCAAAGGCAGTAGGGGGCTTCGGGGGCAACCAGGTCAGCACCATCTGCACAGGAAGGAAGGGAGGGGGCTCTGCTGTGGCTCTGCCAGACGTGTTGGCATCAGTGGCTTCATAATCCCTGGAAGCTGCACTGACAAATTCCTCCTCCCCCTCGGAGGACTCGGCCTCGCTGGACCACCAGGATGGCTGCGAGCTGGTTCCGTACTCGCTGCTGTTGGAGGGCTCATCCAGCCAGGCTGCAGAGGTGTTTGCTGCTGGGATTTCAGTTGGGCTCTCAGAAGGATGGCTGGATTTCTCTTTCCTCATGATTTCCTGCGGTCCGATGAAGGATTCTTCGGCGAAATTCCCGCTGTGCTCTTCCCAGTTGTTTCTGTTGATTGGGAGGATCTGAACAGAAATGTTTCTGGGTGGGTAAGGAACTGAAAGAGAAGCAAGGGATAGGCTTTTAATGGGTATCTTCTGTGCACCTTTAAATGTATCAATTCCCCAGAAAAATAGCATTCTTCTAGGGACTGTTTGAAATAACTTGTTCTTACTAAGATCCTCCCTTCTGTTGCCTATTCTTATACATACACATATACCAGAAGTGACTGTAGTGGGATCAAGAAGAGTATAAACTCACAGCATAATCAAAATAAAGAATGCCAGAAAGTAAAGTAGATGTGAAGTCACAGTAAATCAAATTTCAATGCTATTATAACAGCAAGGCTATTCTAGTGTGAATTTTTAACAGTGAATCTTTATTGTGTCTTCCAGGAAGTTCTTGAAAAAAGAGCCCACCTCTGTAGAAATGAATTGAAACATGCAAAACAAATGCACGGCATAGCTCATATTTAAAAAAAAATAACCTTGCTGTAGGGCTTTTCATATGCTTTTAGCAGCCACCTTTTCACAAGCATTAAACATCAGTTTAAAATTTAATATTTGTGAAAGCTTGATCTTAAGATTTGGGTCTCCACAAGACAAGATTCTGGCACGCAAAGAAGTTACTTCAGCTGATGCCAGGAGGTGAACACACAGCATTTTGTCTGTCTCACTGTAATTGCTTGTCTGCCTCTCCTTACACACTCTAAGTGGAAGTATCTTCTGCAAATAATTTTGCCTAGCATTTTTTAAGCTGTCACTTTACAGCACACTAATGTGTTCAACTCCCATCCCAGCCACAGTCACTAATAGAAAACCAGACTCTACTTTCTCATTGCAGTTCACGTGAAAAATGAGGCATGGGAGGGCAGCAGGGAAAAAAAAAGGATCCTGTTGGTTATGGTTCAATATCTCAACAACTGTATTTAGGATCTTCAGGACAGAACTCAGCTGGCATCATTTGGCTTAGTTCTGTCAAAGGCAATGGACCAACACCAGTGTATTCTTCTAAAAATTTGGCCTTTGGATTTTATGGCTGGTACATTTCTCTTTGGACCCTGATAAATGTCTGCGGTCCAAGAGATTAACAAAAAAGTTTTGGGCACCATCCCAGGACCAAATTAAATTAGTTCTGGACCCTGAACAAATGCAATTTTCAGCCTTTGCAACATTGCTGTCTTGGAAATTAAAAGTTCATGCTTCAGGGCACAGAGAGGCCGCCAAGTTGGGCAGCTATGACATTCCTCTCCGTGATGGAAAAGGGCACAATGAGGAAGGTCTTCTCGAGCAGTGCAGCTGTGATTCACTGCACAAGGAGACAGACCAACAGAGACAGATCAATAGTCTGCTCAGTGCAGCTATTCCTGTGGCATAAAAATTCATTCCTAGCACAAGGCCCAGGGTATCACACATGAAGCAGAAGTTGTTTTCTAAAAAGCAAGCTTTATAACAGAAACACTCCACATAAATTTCCCTCTGCACTCTTTGCATACACAAGCCTATGGAACAGCCACAACATCTTCCTCCCGTGCTCCCAGGACTGCTCCCACACAGACCCTGCTCTCTGTGGGATCAGTCCCCTCCCCACAGCAGCAAGAAAAGCAGAAATACAAACTTTGGAAGAAATGGTGTGTAAGAATTTTCATCACCTGTTCTGTGCTGTTTGGGCTCATGCTGGACCCCACTGTATTCCACGAGCGTGCTCTTGTTGAAGGTTGCTTCTGATACCAACTGAAATGTGATGTTACTGTAGCATATGCCTGGCAGCCAGTGATTGAAAACTGTTTTACCTTTAAAGAAATCTGCAGAAGGTTTAAAGAGAAAAGAAGGAAGGAAAAAAAAAAGCGGATAATGCATCAAATATTTGCTTCCTGATAATGTGACTGCACATGGTGAATGGGCAATGTTTTAGATGTTTAAACATTTCTCAGCCTGCTCTGAGACATGAAATTGTAATAATTCAGTTTGCCAACACTTTTCCTGGCTGTCAAAGCCACTCTGCTACCAGAAAAAAGAAAGACCAAAAAAAAAAGGCCCAGCACAAGAAACATGAGCTGCTTTTCACTGGCAAGGGAACTGAATCTGGCAACCTGCTCCACGTGACACTGACTATCTCAAAGAGCATCTGACAGTTCCTGCAGACCTTTAACTGCTGCACGCAAAAGCCTCTTTGGCTTTTTGCTGACTGAGGCCAGCGTTTGTGGGAGATGCTCAAAGGAACACCCGCCTGCAGTCGAGTGGTGCTGAGGGCTCAGCTCACGTCCACCACACAGAAGGGCTGAAGAGAACTTGCTCAGGGCTATCTGGCTGTGTGCAAGCTGATTAGTGAATCTCCTAATTTAAGCTGACTCTTTTATTTATCAGCAGCTTTAGCGTTACAGCCCCCGGAACCATCTATTAGCTGTAGAAGAGACAAATGACTGCTGGTTTCTCTTTTGTTCTCTGCAAAGAGGTCACCTGTGTTTTCTGCCATGATCCAGACTTTATCCTTCCTAACTTCTGGCACTTCACAGCACTGGGAAGAGGATTTCTAGCCCCACTTTGTATTGAAGCAAAGAGACTCCCAAATTCTCTGACCTCCTTCCAGAGGTGTGTATCTCCCTCTGTTGACTTTAAAGAGTTTCTAGTGACCAGTCAGAAGACTGGGATCCTTAACTCAGTGCCTAAAATTCAATTCAGCACCTACTGGATTGCCCAAAGATTTTGATTTTGGATTTAATTTTGATTTTGATTAGATTTTGGATTTTACTGCCACTATGGGATGTTAAACCATTGGGTTTTCAAGGTCCACAAGGCACATGGGTGCCTTCCTCACCTCTTAGGGTGCTTCCCACAGGACATTTACAGTCCCATTTATACCTCTGAGACAGATAATGTGCTTAAGATATACTGCAGGACAAAAGTTGTAAAAAAATACAATTGTTGTAAACAATATGAAAGGGTTCAGTCATGAACAAATAAAAAAAGAAAGCAGAATTTGCTCTTGTTTCAATCATTCAGGTTGGTTGTTAGCTTAGGCTGTCTAGACTGCTAGATTGATTGCCCTTGACTAGATTATTTTAGGAACATTGAAATTTCTATTATGCAGCAGGGTTTATTAGCTTAGGGACAGCACTGAATGCTGCATTGATGTGCTCCACAGCATAGCACTGTGTCACTGCAGGGTGATACAGAGCCACCAGGTCTGATCCTGTGCCAACAATCGGCTTTATTGAATGGGTTTCCCTCCTCTGGGACATCCCAGAGCTTTCCTATCAGCTACAGACCAAAGAGGGAACCTTGGCCAGAGGGGAGAGCCTGGGAGCTCTTGTATTGCTTTGAACTGACACACAAGCATCAGTGACTGCGGATGCCTTCCCAGGCTAATTTCAGACTGAATACAAAAACCCAGACCACCGACTCTTCCTCTAAAATCCAAAAGAAAGGGAACATCACTAGAACTAGGATTCTAGCAGTTTAAAAATCCCAAGTGAACCACCAGCTCAATTCAAAGACCCATCCCATACTTCACAATATAAAAGCACATCACCAGAAGCACAAATCATTCTATAAATACACATCAAAACCCCATCTAGGCCACTGTTTTGGATGTTTCCAGCAGAGTTAGCATTAAATTTTGGTGAAATAGTTTCCACCTACCTTTGTAGAGCATTGTTCGGTAGTCTTTTCCTTCCCAATAGCTTATATTGACCCTGGTAAAAACATTGTATTTCTCTGGGTACTGAATTTCAAACAACACTCCTGTTTCTGGAGATGGCTTGTAATCATAGATAGAAACATTGCTCACAGGAAGTGGTTCTAAAGGATATACAAACAAAAGGGGAAAAAAGGAAGGAAGGGACAGATTAAGAGGCAAACTGAGTTATTTGCACATATACAATATCAATGAAAATAAGTGGTTTTGAAGGTATGGTATATACAATACCAATGAAAATAAATGCTTTTGTAGGTATGGCACAGGCACTCTTAAATCTACCAGGTGATGTCTGAGGCTTCACTGAGGTGTGAGGCAAAGCTACTGGGACATTGTCAAAGCCAGTATTTCTATATACCCCTCTTTAAAGAATGTGTTTTCTTAACACTTACGCTTTAACAGAAAAATTCCCATATTTGACATTTAAAAAAAAAATAAATTATTATTTAAGCACTCACAGTCATGACCTCAGAAACATTTTCATCTTTAATACTTGTCAATCATGTAGAAGTGCCCAGACAAAATCAACATAACACTTGAAACTGCTTCTGACTTCAGGATAAACATAGAGCGTTCAAGATGAGCTGAGAAAATTATCAGTGTAATGGCCAAAGGAAGCTGCATGAATAAACATTTCCTATTTTGGTATCTACACATTTCTTTATTTCATGGGTAGTTATACAGTCCCCATTCCCACGATGTGAGAGGGCCACCATCTTTATCTGTTTGTCCACACCAAACTTCTAAATAAACAAAATAAACAGGACCACTACCATTATTTTAAAGATGAAAAACTGAGGTACAGAGAAGTAAAGTGGTTTATTGGAGGGCACAGGGAAAGCCTGTGCATAGGAAGGGGGTAAGTCAGGAACTGCTGCTCTCTGAACTCAGAGTCAGGTAGGCCACAAAAGGTAAGAAAAATATCCTGTGTCCTGTGATCTGAAATCCAGACCAGTGCAGCTCCATCAGCTGAGAAAAGCCATGTCAGTTCACTGCTGCTGGGAGTCTGCATTGTTGCTGGCAATAAGAAAGTCACATTTTTATTCAGCCTTCTCTATTCATTAAAAAAACCCAAGAAAGAACACCTTTTGTTCAATGTTCTCCTCAGCAAGAAAAAATTGACAGCAATCCAATTATCATGTGGTTAAGAGGTCCAAGCAAGGTTATGCTGTTAGCTGAAATTTGTCATAGTAACATATTTTAATAGAGATAGTTAATGCAATTATGCCTACATCCTTATAAAGATTAGCATGTTGATTTAGTTCTTGCACATTACAGAGATCAGATTGCAAAATTCAGGTTTTTAATTAGCACACCCTTACAGGACTCATTTGAGTCCAAAATTCTGCTGCTGTAGGCCCTGGAGAAAAGCTAATAAAATATTTTTCTCCAAAGAGCATACACTCACAATGGGCAAGAGAAAGAGCAGATGAAATGGGAAGATCAGTATCAGTATCAAAAGTGGAATTATCCCACAGGAGGTGGAGTAGGTTAATCAAAGATGGAAAAGCAAGACTGCAGTGAAAGAGAAAACTAAATCCCAATGACAGCAGAGTATTTCTACTACAGCTTTAAGTTTCTAGATGTGATGAGAAACAGAGAAGAAAAAACAACTGAGAATAAAACCATAGATGCAAAGAGAATCTGTCACCAAAACCAATGTGCCATCATTTCTAACTTTGCCAGAGCATGGAAATGCAATAGTGTGGGATTATTAAACTATTTCTCATGGCATTATCTCCATCAGATACATATCAGTATATGTGTACATTAACCACTTACAAAGAGAAACTCCTCATCCCACAGATACCAACAGGCACTTCGGTGATGGGGTCTGTGAAAATTCTGCTGACATGTCAAGATAGCCCAGAAATCAACAGGAGTAAAGCAGAGCACAGGAAACAAAGCCTACCCTCTTCTTTCTGGCGACCCTCTTCCCATCGCTTATTCCGAAATAAATAGTGGAAAGGACTCCCCACATGGCCAGAGGGTTCATATCACAGCTCACACAGCACACCAGAGTGGTTTAAATGTCAATAACAGTCTCTAAATAGCACAGAGCTCATGTGCAGTCATCTCCCACATTGGTGGGTGTGCCCTGGGCTTTCTCCTGCTATCTCATTCACATCTGAGGTCTCCTCATTTCTGAAAGAATTACTGAAACTTTCATGTGCCAGTGATTCAATTACCCCATTTATTCCTTCCTACAACAAATCAAATAAAGGATGGAAGCTATATTCATTTTTAATCCAGATGATTTTTCCTTCTGATGCTTTGATTTAATTAAGCAACAATTGAATTAAGTGGTAATCACCACAGACTCTCTTTCGTGTCGCTATCTTCTGCTCACTATCCCCTCCTTGCTCATGGCTGATGTTAGCAGAGCTGCATGAGTGACATAATGCAATTTAAAGATCCTCCCATTATCTTACTTCCTTCAGCACCAAATCTTCACATCAAAAGCTATTTGCATACTGTGAAATTAAAAGAATGCTCAGCTGATAACCATCACGTTCTGTCTTTCACTTACTAACTGCTCCTAGGGCTATTAAAATAAAAGAATATGTAAAATGTCATGCTTTACTATCTATATTTATAATTCAGAGCATAAACAGTCTGCTCTTTTTAATTTTACTATTTTCAGTGTTTAGGATCCAGCCTGTCACAGATTTCAGTGGCTGTCAAGAAATAGCCTAAATAAAGTGGAAACACAGAAATTTAATACTTAGAGCTTTATAAAAGCCCTGTATTATGTTGAAGTCATATTACAGAAGGGATTTAGAGCATTTCACTGTCCCTTTAATAGTTTAAAGTACCTCTTCACTTACAATCTCTTTATTTCTAGACTTGGAGATTATATTATACACACACAGACAAGATTGCAGGATCAAGACCTGAATTTGCCATTTTTCTTAGTGCCTCAGAATCTACTGCTTCTGCAGCAGCTGCTTTCCCATTTTATCTGTTTACAGGAAACTCAACTTCTCTGTTTATCCTGGACTTTCCAGCATTTTGCATTTAGCATATAACTTGCATTACACAAGCATCAAGACAGCATAATAAATGTGCCTAACATCTTCCTCCAATGCCCTGGAAAATTCTGAATGCTAAATCCTCCATTAACGCATTCAGTTTGTGTCAGACACATTAATACTTGCAATTCAGGGGGGAAAAAGAAGTGCTGTGAAAGTAAGTACCGTATTTCAATCCAAATCAATTTGATCAATTTGTTTGTAATACATGCAGATTGGGTCACTCTACAAATTGAATTGATTATTGCTGTAGCTTTGAATACAGCATTACATGTGGGACTGAGATCTCTTGCTTCTCACACTGGAACCCAGATTAATCATGATTTACCTCCATATTGTGACTTTTATAAAAAAAGATGCCCCATTAATGGAGTGACCTAACCCCCACGGGTAATTCCCTTTATTTACAGGAAGAAGTTGTGAATTATGTCATTTTCTCCCCAGAATGACACTATTTATGTAGCTGTATTACTGGGAGTAAAACATAGGCAGGGTAAAGCTTCCATTATGCTGTAAACTTTAGGATGTTTTATCTCTTGTTAAAAATAAACCATTTTTGATATTAAAGAAGCTCTTGTTCAATACTTTGGGAACACAATGTTCAAGTTTATGATAGGCAATAGTGATATTGTGCTCATGAAGGGGGAATGTAAGTGAAAATAGTACCTGAGCAATGATGACATATGGTACAATTTCTACATGGCCACATAGGGTGATAAAAAAAAAATGACACAACCTAAAAAATAATGTTGTCACAAGAACAAAGGCATAGCTATTGTTCTTGAACAGATTTAGGCCAATTGTTTAGATCCTCCTCACAATGCAAATTACAGCAGGCTGCAGTTCTTTCTGTTTCTTTGATTCTGATGGAGAAGTTTTTCACCCTAAAAAGAGCAGAACATGGTTTATTTGCTGGGAGAAGATGAGCACTAATGGACCTAGATGCTGTTGTGAGTTACATTTCAAAGTTAGGGCTGCCACAGATAACCAGCCTTTTTAAAGGTGTTTCACATCATCCTTTAAGAAAGAAAAACATGAAGGGCTAAAGTTTCACATTTCATTAAGGGAAAAAACCCTCTGAAGCTCAGAGTTAAAGAACCCTGATCCATTAACAAGCCAGAGGAAAGGATTGGACCTGCTGAATCACTTCCTGCAGCATCTGGCACAAGGACAAATGAGCATTAACTGGGTGTAATGCCAATTATTTTCTGAGGGCTGGAGATCAGAGTCCCAGGCAGCAGCTGTTGGCCTCTCGAGGAGAATATTTTTGTAGGAGACACAGAGGCAGAACTCCCCCTAAAGGGAATATATCTCACAGTCATGTATGTAAGGAACCACCAGCTTTGAAACAATGAGACTTTCTACCACTCAGTACTCCTAATCATCAGCTAAAATAAAAGGCAAGCAGAGCTGCTCTTAATTATCATCAGAGAGCCTCAGATCCAGATTTCTCCAATTCCCAGCAGAGTCGCATTTTTTTCCTGCAGCACACAATAATTTTGCAGTGTACTGCTTTCCCCATTCTTACAAATTTATAAACATTTTTTCCTTCACAATATAAAGTTGACAGTGTATATGGAAAGAAAAAAGAGAAGATGCTATGACTCACCCTGGGAAGAATAAAATAAGGCTTCAAGCTGGGAAAATGTAGGATGAGTGAGTGAGAATATCAGTCACTGATTTTGCAGATGTGCTCTTCAATTATTTCATAAACTACTTCAAAAGCAATTAGTAATAAGGTGGAATTTTCAGTCAAGTATCTCAAACACTAAATAAGTGACAGAAATTCCAGAGTTACTTCATCCCATTGAAAAGCCAAAGCTCCAAGAGCAGAGGAAAGCAAGCCTGAAACAGTTGTGTGAGATACCAGAACTACTCCAACATTGCCCAGACTGAAGACTGGAAGGAAGGTGACTTTGACAGGCACAGCACAATTGCACTCACAGGAATCCAGCCAGGAGGGTGGGATTCTCACAACTATTCTTGTCAAAACCATTGCAAAGATCTTTAAAAAGCAGTCAGAGCTTCCATTTTTCTCCTTCAGTGATGTGCTGAGCCTAATTTGCTGAACACAACTTTGCTCCAGAATCAGAAGCAAAAAGTGTCATTTTGTGCTAAAATTCCATGTTACAGGTTTCTTATCTAAGAGTTTTCAAATAGCTCATCCTTTTCATTGCAACAATCTGCACCACAGAGCCTAAACGAGGAAATTCTACAGCTTGTGGTATTTTTGATTAACATGAGAAAACCCTGAAATTCTTCAAATCAGAGACAAGCAGCACTGTGCAGTCTTGTAGAAAAGGACCAAATTAACAATGGAATGCTCAAAAGGAACATGTACACATGGATATGTGCAAGGATGACATGCTCACATGCAATACGAGGAGGTGATCCAAGACAGCCAGGATGGCTTCATTAAGGGCAAATTATGCCTGACAAATCTGGAGGTTTACATTGAATATGAGGAAAAACTTCACTGAAAAGGTGGTCAGGCATTGGAATAAGCTGCCCAGGGAAGTGATTGAGTTGCCATCCATGGAAGAGTTCAAAGAATATGTGGAGGTGGCACTTGGGGACATGGTCTGGTAATGAACTTGACAGATTTGGGTTAACAGTTGAACTTGGTTATCTTAGAGGTCTTTTCCAACCTAAATGATTCTATGATTCTATGTTATAGGTATATTTATGTGACATGATTTTGTATTTTTATATGTACATATTTATGCCCATATATTTATATGAAGAGTTATACATATATATGCCTATATATGATGTATAAAATATATATTTTGTTAGCTTTTCAATGCTCTTCTGGACAGAAACCTTTAAGGGATAAAACAAAAGTCTTCTCTTAAATGTGTTCTTCTCTTGCTTTTTCTGGGCAATTCCCTTAGAGGTAGCATATTGATGAACACATGAACAGGAGAAAGGAAATATCATCAGGATTTACCAGCAGAAAGCAGAGGTCTTTCACGACTCACTGAATTTCTAAGTAGTCAATGTCTTTGAGGCACCTTGGTCTTGTTTTGATGAGCACTTGTTGGGTACACATAGCTCTGTGTGAAACCTCCAGCACACATTGAAATGCTGGATCTCCTTTGCAGACTCCAGGAGATCCCAAAAAACTCTTGTGAGCACTGCCTTGGGAATAAGCACATTGGCATCCCTGGCTATCCTGCTTGATTTATTTTGTGGCAGCCTAATGAATGGGGTCAATCTGCCACTGGTAAAGCTCTCCTGACACCAATGGAGTTAGAACAGGAATTAATTTGGTACTGGGAGCTAATTGCAATGTGCCATTCTTTCATGTGTAAGATATAGATGGAATAATTTAGACAGTTACATGTCTTCGCATGATTAAATAAACCAAGAATATTAAACAGTCAGAGAGCATAGGGCAAAAAGAAAAATATACATCTTTCCTAATTATTATCTGCCAAAAAATCAAGTTAATTGATAGTCATAAAATTATGAAAAACAGGAAGTGGACAATACCAATAAGAGGGGGGGAAAAACCCAGCAACAAATCAAATACAACCTCATGCATTTTTGTAGGAGAAACCAGGGTCACAACAGGAGTTTTAAGATCTCTTCTCAAAACCTGAAGGGTAATGAAACACCTTAAAGAGCCCACCCTGCCACGCTGCCTTTTCATTCCAAATTTACTTTCGGTTCTGTAGCCTTGTGCTCCAAAAGATGAACTTAGGAGCAAAGGCTGCTACAAGAGAGCCAGCACTCATCAGTCTGCCTGACAGAAAGTATCACAGAGGAGATTGGATCTTTTCCCTTCCAAAGCTCACAATTTACAGCCTGCTTTTAGAGTTCAGTGCAGCATCCTTCAGGACTGCCCTTTCATTCCCATGAGTGTGGTTGTCTCTGTTGAGGCAAAACCAGAGAAATCCCCGTTCTCTCTCTATTACACGTCTCCCACTGGCAGCACTGGCTGAGTGCCAGGATCCCTGGTCCTTCCAAGGTCTGGGGGAGCAGCAGGACACCCCAAGATGCTGCCAGCACACCCCATCAGACAGGTGGTGAAACCATCGAGCCTTGGAGGAGGGCAAGTGACACAGGACATGCCCTTGGAGCCCCCATCCTCACACTTTCCCAGGAACACCTTGTGGAAAACCCCTGAGCCAGAAATGGGAAGCCTGGAGCTGGCTCTGATGGGCTGAGTGACTCTGGCTTCCTTCTTCCTTCAGAGGTTCCCTGCACAGGAGTGTGTGCACCATCTGCCAGCTTGGATCACACCTTCCCTGCTACCAGAGAGCCTCGTGGGCTCTGGAAATCAAAGAGAAATGAGCTCTGCCACACAACTGCAAATGCAGCACCCAAAACCTGCAAAAAATGCATACTGAGGCATTTTTCTTCCAGTTGTATATGACAACAGATGCTTTAATTATTTTCTTTGAAGAAAACAAACATAAAATAGAAAATTAGACTAAAATTACTACTTTGCTTACAAGGTTAAAGCAGTCAAAGGAAAGGAAAGCCAGGCTGCCTGTGGACCCTGAAATTGTTCAGTTCTTGTATTACCCAACAACATGATACTTTTCCCATGGGACCCTTCATGGTTTTCCTCATCAGGGCACAACTTGAGCACACAAGGGAAGGCTGAGGAATGTATAGATGATGCAAAATCTTGTTACTCCTGAATTTTAGGTACCTCACTCAATAACACAGGAACCTACTTTAACCTGCTTTGAATGCTATTACTGTGTTTCCTCATTGTCAAAATAATACAGGTACAAAAAATTATAACAATTCCTCTGATGTAATACAAACAATTCCTCAGATGTAATACAACTAAAATTACCCATACAACCCAATATGCCATTTAGGGAAACAAAACAAAAAATCTGAAAAATTAGTCTGGCTCTGTCCAAACAGATTTTTTGTCATCTTCCAGATGAACAGATATTTTCTATTCTACAAATTGTTTTCAATTTCCAGGCTGGCAGATGGAACCTCAGAGCCAGAAGCACAGCTGGAAACCTGTGGTACTTAGTACAGTGACAGAGCAAAGAAAATCACACCCAGGATCAATGCACCTGGAAATAGTAAGAGACAGGCTACTAGAAATGTGTTCTCCATCACAAACACCTTCAGCTGTACTGGCAGAAGAAACACATGGTTTTGGTGACTAGTGTCTGCTTTCCAAGTTTAGTATTGCTTCCACATATTAGCAGTCAAAGAACAATGTTATAGCATTTAAAACAGAATAAAACTCACTAAATAAGAGGAGCACTTACACTGAAATGCCAGTCAACACTTGTCGTGCCCTTTACTAGATTTTTGGAACTCCTGGTTAGAAGGGCTTAGGATGAACATCTGAAAAGGGGGGTTCATTCATCCCTCTGTTTTAGTATGTTACACCTCAGTGTGCAGGAAGGGCCAGCCACAGGAAACCTAAAGCCTTTCCTTTCTTTCTGCCCACACCTTGTGTATTTTCACTCACACCTTGTCAAGACTTCTTCCCTACTGTTCTCACACAGGGATGCATCCTACACACATTGAAAAAAAAAAAAAACCCAACCTTCTTCACAAGAACTTCTGGGGAAAGAAAAAGCCACACACACAGACAGGAAAGAGAAGAAAAGGAGAATAAGATGTTACTTACTGGTTAACACAGTGATTGATCTCGCTGACTTGGAAACCATATTTGAGTTGACCACCAAGAGAGTCACTATGTAATACAGGCCATGGTATTTGGCATTAAAAACCACAGGGGCAGGTAAAGTGCTATTGAATTCGTCGAACTGGAAAAAGTAGTTCTTGGATTCTCCAGCTATCTTCACAACATAGACGGAGGACGAGCTCACCACGTCTGATGCCTCCAGGGACACAATGATACAATTGTCTTCTCGGACAGCAACTTGGAAAGGCTCTGCACTCTAGAAGACAAGAATAAAGAGTTTGTTGAGGTAAAATCTAGTATTTTACTTTCACCTATTTCCCTTGTTATTCATAAGATCCTCATATGTGCAATAAAGTTATGTCTTATATTCAACTGGAGAGTTAGCATCAAACAGGAGCAATTATTTCAGGCTGCAATTCACAGTCAGCCAGAGTCCACAGGTATCTGATTATCAGAGGCCAGTCTCTCTGCAGCACAGGCTGGGTCCTGCTGTGTGTTTTCTGCTACTCCACATACTCCATTCCTTATGTCCTGAGGAATAAAGCCTCTGTCATCCTTTCATGAGGAAAGGTGAAGTAGAGCAGAAGAAGGATGAGCTTGTAAAGGGTATCAAGGCAAGAGGATTTCCAAAAAAGCCTCAACATCATTGAAATCCCCAAAAAAAGAGGTGATTAAATCAAAACTCTTTTATCTTGCAGAAACAGGATCATATATTCCTCAATACAACATATTTTGAAAGTCCACAACTAAAGAATAATTTTTGGTACTGCCTAAGCTTTTCTAAATGGGTATTGTATTAACCATACTTGCCCATTTCAGCAAGGACCAAGTGATAAGCAGCTCTCACCACTATGTCCATAGTTTTGACTGGCACTTTTTTATTTCTTAAGCTATAGCATTTAATTTTCAATATTTCTTTTTTAGTAGTAGAGAGAAAGGAGCAATTTAACCTTGTTTTCATGTATCATGAGCGTGTTAAGCCACTGCCAGCTGAAAACACTTTCCTTTTTATTAATTTCAAACCAGCTGTCAGGAGAAGCACTTGCTCTCTACAGGAATTTCAAAACAGATTCTGCTAATTAATGAGAAGGAAAAGTTCAAGCTTACTTTAAGAGTTGCCTTTTTGTTTACTATACCACACCACAGCTTATAATTATTTTACCCCCCATGAAAACTGTAATATCTGATATTTTCAGTTCCCAACTCCACAGTATTTTTTTCCTTCTTGTTTCACAGGCTGAGAACTCTCAGGGAAAGGTGGAAAAGCAAGGTTAGTTTGCAACTTCTTTGATCAAGTTGTTCCTGTACCAGAGAGAGCTAGAAACCTCCTTCAGAGATTAATTCTAGCAGCCTGACTACCTCCTATTTTCTTGTGGTTTAGTGCTTGTTCTTCCATGAAAACAATATTTCTGGGATTTATACTGCAAGAACCAGGATCCCTATTTGGAATTCACACATGTGGTGTTGCCAACTCCTGGCATTCAAAAAAACACCTCAGAAAAAAAGAAAAAAGAAAACAAAAAACCATCACAACAACAAGAGAAATAAACTCACCAGGAATAAATAAGAGAAATAAGTGGCTCAAGGAGTGTAAGATTTAAACCAGCAGCAGTTTGTCTTTACATGTATTGATGGTATCACCACTGGGCTTTGACATTTACAGTGTACCTAAGCTTATACCACCCTAGAGGCGAAGCCACAGGCTTGAGACAGAGGCCCCAAGCAAACCTTCCCATCTGATCCAAGAGGAGAACAAGGCACAAAGCACATAATCAGTCCAACCCAAAGAGGATAACCTGTCTAGACAGCTCCAAGCCTGAGATTAAAGACAGAGGCAATGCAACTTCAGCTGCTGACTTCAGGTTTGCTTTAGTTAGTCTTTTAAAAAATTACTTTTAAGTTGTTAAAATTGTATCTGCCAATGTTATCAGTGGGAGAATATTTTGGTATGGAAGTCTGGGTAATTTTTCACAGATGGCAAAACAATTGTTCCAAAAGGTTTATAATGTAAGACTACAACAACAAAAAAGCTTCCGTGTGGTTTCCCCAGCCTGAGCTGAATTCAACAGGCTTACCCCTGAGTAGATCAAAATTCTACATTTCAAGTGGCTGTATTTTGCCTTAAATCCCAGTCTAGCATTTAGATTCACACAGACTCAAACATTTAACTGGGGATTATGCTTAGATCTGGTCAAAACCAAGTAGAGGTTCTCTTATCCTTTTTCCTCCCTATTTTTTTTTCATTAAGAAAATGTGGAATCAATCCTACTTCAGCCCTCCTGGTGCAGGAAGACAGGAGAAGGAAGGCACAGGTGACCTGGCTTTCCAGAAGCACATGCACTATTGTATCACAGAAGCCATGGTTGTCTTCCAAGACCAAGAAATGACTCAGCAAGGTTATTTCTACACACTAAACTTGCAGTTCATGTATAATCCCACAGAAATCTGTGGGTTTTGACCTTCCACAGACTTGCATTTGAATGCTTTGCTAGAGGAAAAAGAATGGTGTTGCCTCTGAAATTATTCTGGCCTTCCCTTGGCCTTGGCACTGAGTTCCACAGCTCTAACTCCACGTGCCTACCTGGCTACAAAGAACCAGCCCAAAGTGCCAAATGAATTTATATGTGCCAACAAACAGTTCAAAGCAAGTTCCTTATAGCTGGATACTATAAATCATTTGCTATGCTAATCAAGTACAGCTGGAAATTGAGCATATAATTGCAGAGTCATGGACATTCCTAGGATATAATTAGATATCAGGCAATGCTCGTATGGGTTGTGATTTTACTCTTTGATTCTTCCATGGGTATTGTATTAACCACGATGAAGGCCATGCTTTTATTTTTTCCTCTCAATGTTTTTGTGAATCCACAGCAAGCACCATTCAGCAAATAGTTCACAAGCACTCTTGAACAGCTCCCACACAATTAGCATAGAATTCCTCTGCCAGCTAAAGAAAACTCTCAGACATTTCTGTTGTTACCTATTACACCTGCCTCAGGTAAATAGCTTTTTTTGAGTTCTCTATCACCTTAAGCACATGGGGATTATGAAATGATATCTTCCCTCACCCATGTCCAGATGCTTTGGAAGCACTGCTGCCGTGATGCACTTTTTGAGGGCCATGTCCTTAGCAGCCCTGTGCCCTCATCCAACCCATCACTGTGCCCCTCTGCTGGATGCATCCCTCTCTGGAGTGGCCCCTTTCCAGCGATTGTGTGTCCCTCTTCCACACCTCTGCGTGCTTTCCAACTGCTGCATGCAGGGGGCACATGGTATGTGTCAGACATCTGCTCTTTATTACCCACTGGCTCTTGAAATAACTTTTAGCCTTTAATTTCATCTTCTAAGACTGGAGTGGCAGATCAGAGATCAATAAAAAGAATTGGCAATTAACATGTCATGAGATGAAATAATTTATCTCCTTTGGAATATGGAATATGTTATCTCCTTTGGAACATGTTTTAAAAAGAACAGACCACTCAGGTCATCCTTCCTTCAAGTTGTACAAGGTCAGGGTTACCAGCCAGCACTGGGCTTGTGATTTTGAAGAGAAGGCTAAGAAAAAAGCTGAGTATTTTCTCTAAGCACCACTGGAAGTGACAAACGTGCCCCACTTAACTAGATTGTAAAGCCAGTGTGTCTTAAGACTGACAGCATCAGTATGGTAAATACACATTTCATTACTTCTGGTCAGCTACCTCCAGGATTTAATTTGCTGGTGTCACAGCTTGAGCGGCTGTTTCATGCCTGTGGGGAAATTTGGCAGGGCTTGTGCATTCAGAACCAAATGATTAGCTCCAACTTCCTTCCTAGTTTATTATTACAAGCTCGTGCCATGATAAAGCACTTAAAAGACGAAAAAAAAACCAAAAAAAAACAAAAGAGGAGGGGAAGTAAATCCCACAATGTGATGCCTGTTCACAGTCATTTCCAGTGCAGGGATGAGTCATGTTAGTGGAATTTCCAGCCAATAGCCAGGTCCCAATTAATATAAAAAAGGCAGGAGAGGCAAGGAGATATACAGCATGTCAAATAAACAATATCCAAAGAGTAATAGGAAAATAAATGGTGTGCAGCAGAGCTCAGAGTCCTCTTTTCAGAAGTTTATATCCTTGGTTTAGTTCCATAAAACAGAATGAGTTTTACACATGAGGAAGAGATCAAAGCTACAAAACAACTACTGATTTTAAGTACTCTAGCTTCTGAATGTTTCATTCTGAAACACATTGTGCCAGAACCCAATCACCAGAAGTGCAAGCAGTTACAAATTCTGCTGACTTTAAGAGGAGCTGTGGCCACTCATGAGCTCTGTAAAATTAAAGTACTGGTAACTGCATCTCATTATCTAATGCCAGACAAGTGGAACTAAAATCCCAAACAAATCTGACTTTTGTCAGCTTTTACAGAGTAAATCCTGCAGCTTCCACAGAATTTTCAAAGTAAGCAGGAGCAAATTTTAAAGCTATGAGGATCTACTTCTCAGGCACCATTCTGATCCCCTACTCTATGATGTTGGACAAAAATAACATCCATGCAAGTACAAGAAAATATTGAACACTACTACATCCAGACCTCTAGGTTGGAGTACTGACTGTTTCATGAGTGATTCTACTACACTGTGATATATTTTGTCCCGGTGGCCAATAATGCTAATTTCATTCTAAATCACATGATGACTCATTCTCACCACGATTTATCTTACTTAATCTTAGGCACTTAAAAGGAATGACTAAGCCAGGATGACCTTTTCAGACAGAACACCTGTGGATTCACCTAAGACTGGAACTAATTTTG
>VYZP01072909.1:2166-17013 GCA_013400635.1 Hypocryptadius cinnamomeus | reverse complement strand
TGGGAAGCTCGAAGGGGAGCAGCAGGCAGCAGTTATTACCTGCTAAAAGCATTAACAGTAGCTACGGTAACTCGCCGAAGGACAGAGGGGATATGCCTCAGAATAAAACCTCTGTGTGTCAGAGGGATTTTCAGACTGCACAAGAGTTATGTTTTTTTTACTAATGTTAGGCAAACTGTTTTGTCTTTGCATTGACTTTACATTGGCCACAGCCTACACAGAGGGAACTGCTGGAAAAAAGGGGGACATTAATACTTTTTACTGTGTGCGGGCCAGCCAGTAGTTAGAGAGGGGGCCCATGTTTTCTTAGGGCTCAGATGGCAAAGCTAAGTATTCAGCCTACGGCAGGAAAAAAGTGCCTTTTTTGTTTTCTGGCTGGAGAGTCCAAGCATTCCCAAAGGAACACAATGAATGGCCCATTTTGTCTGACACTGTTTCGTAGACATAGAATTCTTGTTTTTTCATAATTATTCTTGCCCGTCACTGGGTGTGCACATGACATTTGAGCGTGTTTTAAAGTCTTAACACACTCATGTGCCTGCAATAAAGTTACTCATAACAATCCAGGCTTTCTGCAGACAACAGAGCAGGGTCTGTTGTTTTCACAAGTCACAGCAGCTGGGAGGCAATTGTGAAGACAACAGCTTAATCTAGCTGGAAAATACAGGAAGAAGAGAATATACACTCAATTTCCTTCCATATTATTGCAAACAATGCAGAGGGCTTTTTTTGTTGTGGCTTTTTCTTTTCTTTGCTCTGGGTGGTCTGACTGAAAATGTGAGTGGCATAAAATACACTAGTAAATGTACTTTGAATTTTCAACTTGTTGCATTTCTGTGTTCATGCTGATGTGTCTAAATCTGTTAAGGAGTGAGAATATTAATCTACATGAGCACTTTAAAAGTCATACAATAACAGCCTTATTTTGACCTCATCTACACTGTGTTTACACTGGTGTTGGTTTACAGCATATGTTGCAGTTGCTTCTGACTTACACTAGTATAAATGAAACTGGAACCAGGAACTTAGTAAAAATTTGGTTGCGGAAAACATCAATTTTAAACAACTTTACTGAAAGAAAAAAACAGAGCTAGGCAGTCTTAGACATTTGAAAGTTGTGTTTTAGCTTCTGTGTAAAAGGACAAGGGCACTCAGCAATTTGTTTCTTTATTGCGTGCTTCTGAATCTGTAGATTAATCATATTTGTAAATGCTTCATTTATTTCAGAAGCACATTTACAAACAAAGCATGCAATAAATTAACATGCAAACTCAGTTAAAAAGCATCATAAGGAGGCAGGGATCGGATAGTTTTTACCCTAGCTATATTTTCTGGTGAAGTTTGGTGAAATATTAGGGAAATTGTCTTTTTTTTCCTTAATGCAAAGGATGAAAAATGAAAAGGAGCATATACTCCAGTTATTTTGTCAACACCAGAAGGAGTAAAATGCAAATTAACAGGAATCCTATTGCAGATGTGTGTCACCATTAAATGAGGTTTCAGTGAGGGTAAATGTTCCTCTTAAAGAAAAGGTGGTATTTATCCAATTGCAGTTAAGATACCTTCCTTTCCTGCCCTTGGGAATGCTACATACAGCAGATTTCCAGTAACCATGGCAGACAACTCAGATGGGAAAGATTTTTATTATGCATAGCACAGAGGTTATAGTAGTGAGTAGTACCAGCAAAAGCCAGTCAGACAGTGAGCATGGAAAACGAAAGAGAGATTTGAACATGGTCCAGGCTTCCAGGAGGGAGAATGGAGATGTACTCTGAAAAAATACAATATGAATGCTGAGATGAGCTGGGTTTGTGCTGCTGTTTGTAACACAGCTGAAACAGGACAGTCCCACTGCAGCAGGCACCTGTGGGGCAGCAGTACCAGGGATGCAGGGTGAAAGTGTAGCGGGTATTGCTCTATTGCTCTGTTCAGCTGCAAAATAAAGCAGACAGACAGGAGTAACATCACAGAGACATCTGATCTATTCTAAAAAGCATGGATGGACATTTCTGGGTCTAAGCATTAAATAATTTCTACATGTTACTGACCAACAGTAAGCAAAACCTCTTCCTCTGCTTTCCTTAGAATACATTACCTCACCTCTCCCCTTCATGTCCCTTAAAAATGTAATACCAGCATAGTCAAAAAAAAGCATGTGGATTAGCTGGTCTGTGCATCTCACATTAATCCTGTTCAGCCCATTTGCCCTCACATCTCAGAAATTCTTTATTGGTATCCTATTTTCTTGTATTTTCTTCTGTTCCACTTTTGGAGTTAGATTGATTTATAATGAGAAAAAGAAAACCCAAACCCCAATAACCTAAAAAGTATTTTCAGAGGGGCACCTAAACTGAAATAGAGAATTGCATGCTGAAAAGTCTCATTTACCTGGAAACATGGTGGAGAAAACCACGGGCTAACAAAACAGGGAGTTTGGGTAAGAGAATTGTTTACTCTGAAGACACTTGAATGCAGTAGGAGGGTTTTGGAAAGTCACAATTTTAATTTGTTTCAGCTGCATATGTCTATCTTAAAAACCAGATGTTTGTAGGTGTCCTCATTTCCTTGATGTGGTGCTACTTTTATGCCTAAGCTTTTCCTGAATTTGTGACAATGACCATGCTAAAGACAAGAAAGCCAAATGTACTTCACTATGGTCTCCTTCCTTATAATGGAAGTTTATTGACAACTTTTGGGCATCACTTCGTTGGTATCCATTACCTAAAAAGGAGAATTTACTGCTGGATAGCTACCTTGCGTACAAGAAAACCTACCCCCCAAAAGAGACAAAGTGAGAGTTAATGCTAAGAGTTTTGTAGAGACTGAAGGTGAGGAGTGAAGAGATTAAGGGAAGGAGAAAAAAAATTATTTGATAAATAGAAGAGACAAGAGAAATCCAGCAATAATAGATGTGAGTGATAGAATGATTTTAAAACCATTTTATTTTTGTTACTCAAGTAACTATGATTAGCCCAGCTGCCTTCTTCACTCAGCAGCAAACCTGTTAAATGTATCATGCTCAAAGTATAACTCCTGATAAAGGTGGTCTGCCCAGAGGAAGCACTGCAGAAACACAGGTTTTATGTGTCCCAGGAAGTAATTTAAATGGAGACTATCCAGGAGGAAAATTGTATAAATGGATGGAGAAATCCTGAGTGAGGGATTTGGGAAACAAAAGGAAAGCATGTTCTACATATATATATATATATATATACACACACACATATATATTTAAAATATATGCATAATTAAGATTATTTGTAAAAAATAGATGCGTAGAAATGTGTTACAGATATACGTACAGATCTGTCCATTCTATATGTACCTGTGAATATGTAGAATATGCTTTTATATTTATAACATGAAATACATAAACATAGCCACAGAATTATGAATTTATTTATGTAGAAAAATAGATATTATCTCTTATTAAAAATCCTAATAGGAAAGTTGCTTCTTGTTAAGATGTGTGACTTTATCATGGCAAATACTACACACAAACTTCCACCATCCACTTTTTAGGAGAAAACAAATTTCCCTAAAGTCATCTTCAGTATAATTAAATATTGTTAACATGTGGGCATGGTGCTGGAGAACTAAGGTGCTACAGATACACACTCTGAAATATTTTGCATTTGTTTCCTGTGTAGGAACACCAAAATACTGTGCTTCAAAATGGAGAACAGTAGCTTACAGGTAAACACAGATATAAGAACTGGAACAGAGCTATTAAAAGAAGCTTTTTGTCTTCTGCTCTGATTTTGGAAGCCTATTTGAAAGGGTATTTTTGTAGAAATCTTTCTCTTGCTTCCTGATTATCTGACCCAATGACTAAAATTATGACAAGGGTAACTTTCTGGATCTGGCTGTCCCTAGGACATGCCATTGCAGCTCACACTTTTGCAAGCTTTTATTAAGTTAGACTGATCTGTTGGATTCTCTACCACCAAGTCAGCCCTCATTCTTACTCTTAATTTTTTTTCTTTCTTTCATTCATCTTCCAATGAATAAAAAGTGTCAGCACTAACTAGTTCCTACTTTGTGAAAAAAGTAGCACTTCAGCTGCTCCTGCAAATTCTTTCACCCTCTGAGCAGTGATTAATATACAGGTTTAAGAAGAATATTTAAACAAAACCTGGAAAAAAAGGAAAAGAGCAAATATGCAAGCTAATGGTGTACCCTGAGGTGAGCAAAATGCATTTTTTTAACAAGCCAAGCATAGCAAAAAAGCTATTCTACAGTGAAATTAATAATTACCAGAAAGATTTGCTAGCATTATTGTTGTATCCTTTATGAGAATATGAGTAACATATTTAAAAAACATGGGAAGTGTGAATCAAAGCCCAAAGATTCAAAACTGTCTCTAATTTTTAATGTGAATTCTATTCATATGCCCCTGGTGCATAGTCTGAAATACAGTCTGTGGATAACAACTGCCTTAGAGTGGTGCTACTTAACCTGAAAATTGTATCTGTTCCTCTGGTAGTATGGATTTCTAATTTCCTTCACCATCCTGTTTTAACAAAGCTTTAAGGTAGAAGGGCATCTTAGTGGCACATGTAGTAGGTGCCTGGCTATAATACATGATTTCAGCTCCAAATATTTTCTGAAGGCAAGGTTTGTTTATTAACTGAGCCCCATGCTGAGATTCAATCAATCTAATACAGGCTTAGTTTGAACATTCAAACGTATGCCCATACATCTTGGGCATATATCTTACATAATGATGTTGGCCCCAGACATCTTTCTGGGTTTGTTTATGTCTGTTATGGATTCCCCTCATTATCCATGCTGTTTGAGGGATTCCCTATGGATTCAGCCAGTTTATTGCATACTTTTTTAATTTTATGCCAAACTGAATGCTCTGAGTGGCAGCTCGTAGGGTAGCTCCCTTACAGCTTCCTCTCAAACCCAGAGATGAATGCTGTGATTAAGGTTAAATAAAATAGTATGGAAACCAACATGCTGCAAAAGGGTATGGAAGAGAATGCCCCAGGAGAGGCAGGAGGGTTATAGAAGTCATGTGAATGATCAAACACTAAGATGTTGACTGCTTTTCCTATTTCTTTTCCTTTTAATTATGATTAACCATTAGAGCAACAATTCGGTGGTTCACAAGATCTTCCTTATTAAGCATCTGTATTAATAACACTGGGAAAGTTAATTTATTAAATTTCACGAGAGTGAAGGGATGTTTGAACATGCCAGTCACTGAGCACATCTGTGTGTGCACACAACTCCCAGTAACATTAACTGGAGGTGCATATGCAGATCAGCAGAGAATAGAGTCTTAAAAAGACAAGAATGCTATGGGCCACAGTGTTCTTGGGAGTCTTGCTCCACTGGAGTAAATTTCTGAGGCTCTCCTCCTCAAACATTGCCCTTCTCATTTTCAGTATATAGCACTCATTTAGTTCTTGTAGCAGAGTTTACTGGGAGTAATATATGGCCAGAAGAAACTCAGGCTAAAGGACAGGTTTTACTTATAAAGCCTTTGCATTATGGAAAAGGTTGTTTTCAATCTGAAAACTCAGATTTATAAACACTTAATTCATCAGTTCCCCGTGCCTTTCATTTGAAATAAACAGCCAGCAATATTATTTTAAAATAAGGCAGAAGGTGTAACAAAAATGAAGTAATGTTTTGAGAAATAGGTGATTGATGATTAAAAAACAGAGAGAGAAGGGGTGGGGGGGTGTCAGTCCGGCATTCATTAGTCAGGCAAAACTTCGGTTTGAGCATGCATTAAGTCAGGAAGACCAGACAGTGTGTCTGGAAAATGATTCTTTCTTTGAGAAGTAGTCTCTCAAAAATATCCCCTTGTTTCTTAAAACTAAAGGCATCCTTTGACCGACTTAGTTGTTTTATTGCTATTGATGCTAGAGAAAACAAAAGAAACTTTAAAACCTGGAAACATAAACATCATTGAACCATCCCCTTTAAAAGGGAAAAAAAAAAAAAAAAGGAGGGGGGATAATGAGAAAATCACATGTAGTAGCAAAATTTNGGGGGTTGGCGTGGAAGGGAGAGTGAAAAAAAAAAAAAAGAAAGAAATCACAGTGGATGTTTTCCAGGAGGGCACATGCTATGCTGTGTAAAGGGGGTAGTGTAACAAGAAGTCATCTATTCTTGATTTCTTGAGACAGCTAGAGCTTTGTGCCTTGTGTAGTTTCTACGTTTTAAGAGCTTGTTCTGTGTAGCAGAAATAATACAATAAATGGGTTTAACCACATTTGTCTCAGCTAGACAGTCTGCTTTGTCAAAGATTGCTGGTACAACATAAACAAATTATGTGTTTGTAGCGCGTTTCAATGAAAGCCTATCTAACAGAGCGGAGATTGTGTTTCGGCAGCTGTAGATTTAATCTCCTACCTGTCAGTTAAAGCAGGCATTTCCTGAGCAGATAAGGCCTGGCTGCAGAGGGGGAAGCGGCCACAGCTGGACAAAGGGCCATTGTTACGGGCCGGGAGCCCGCGCTCTCGGCCCCATCCCGCCCGGCGGAGGAGCCGGCCCGCGGCGGCGGCTGCGGGCGGCGGCTCCGCGGAGCGCTGGGGGGGCACCGCCTGCCGGGGCATCCCCCCGGCTGCAGCCACTCCATCCAGCCCGACCCAGGGCTCCGTCCTGAGTGCCGCCACGGCTTCGCACTGCCAGCGGCTGATCGCCGGCCGAAAGCGCGCCTTAAGTGCCGCTGGAGTTTTGGCAAACTGGGGAAAGGCGGAAAATGGCAAGATTGGCGTTCCTTCTGGAGTGGCAGGATCCTCTGCAGAAGAGGCAGCGCGGCAGTGTGGTTTTATATCTGAGCCATAGATGTTGCTGGGATTTTAATACCTAAAGTTGGATAAGAAATACCCAGTGCTCGTTTTAAAGATTTCCTGATTTCCTGCCTTGTTTTACCTTTTTAATGATTCTGTTCTTTCACAATGTTTTTGTAGATTAATCATAAATGCTGTAGAGGGTTGAGAAGCCCATAAAATCCACTGGAGTGAGACAGTTGATGTAGGAAGCACGCAGGCTGTATGGATGTCACTGGAAGTTTACAAACTCCGGTGCTTGCTCCCAAATTTGCAATAATTACCATGTACCAGCGGTGGCAATCACCTCAGTCATACTGTGTAAACACACCAGTTCCTTGGTTCCTTTTCTGAGTAAAGACGGTCAGATCATGCCAAAATCTGAGGAATCCTAGGAAGAGATGGAACAAATTAATTTTTGCATGCAATCAGTATTCTGATTTGACTTTGATCTCTAGACACAGGAGTTTTCTGCATTAAGCTAGTTCTCCACATAATTGCCTATGATAAACCTTTGTGTTTCGATCTAAACACTCCATAAACATCATACGATTTCTGGAAGTTATCTAGGTTACTATTCTGCATTAAATAGCTTTCAAATATATACAGGAGCTGGAATATTCTCACTGGATGTGAGTAACTCCTTTGACCTAGTCTCTTGAATATTATGCACTTAGGCTTGAGGAAAAATAGCAACACTTGCCTCTCCTTCTCTTTGAATTGATTCTTCTTTATTATAAATACCAGTAGAAATCAACCACATGACTGGGTGGAATGGGAAAAGTGTCTCCTTTTTGCACCTGTGCCTCACCTCCACCCTTGTATCCTGCCATTATGTGAGTGTTGGGGGGCTAAAATGTGCAGTGCTGGCATGGGCCAGCTCCAAACTGCCTCTTGCTTTTCCAACAGAGCAGGTCCCTCCTCAGCCCTAGCTCTGCACCTCGGGTGGCTCTTGGTACAGCTGTGTGGTGAGATGTAAAGGTTTGCAAGCAGCACATTACAATGGAATTGGTTCCTATCCACCATGCATCACCGCTTCTGCCGCTGGAAAAGAAACCCAGGTCTCTGTGAGGGTCCTCCTGTGTAAACTGTAGCTGTAATACTCTCTCCTGAATGAGTCTGCGAGCTTGAATTAATTAATACTTGTGAAGTATGTAGTAGTCTTTATGTAGTGACATTATAATATGGAATATCTGTGAAAATGTAGAGAGCTTTAAAAAGAATGTGCTGCTCAGGATGAAATTCTTCCAACAGTGAAGAAAATGGCAGAATTCCCATAGTCATCAGTTCCCCCCCTGAATTTCTGATATATTCTATATTTGTTTAAATATGTTCTATTTTGTTGCACTTTTTTTTTACCTCTGTGGTGCAGAAGGATTTTTGACCAGAGTCATTGAAAGTTGTTTTTGTTTTTATTCGTACTTCTGCTGGACATTCTCTTTGAAGTGAAAGACAGTAATTCCTTTAGTAACCATCAGTTTTGTGGTCTGACATGACTTTTTTATACCATATATTGAGGGAATTAGTTTCATGTTAATAACTACTGATGGTTAGTATTCAAAAAGAAGAATTCTGTTTTGAAAAGATGTGTGGGGAGAAACTCTGCTCCAAAGTAGCAATACCATATACAAATTTTAAAGAGTCTTTCACTCTAAATATTTCCACCAACAGGAAATGTCAGTGTGCTCCAAAAATCTTGCACATTTTGATATCACCATTAAAACATAGCTAATAAGGGATTTCTAGCATAATTTATATTTAGATTTGAACTGAAGTAATGTAGCTTTCGTGTATAAAAAAATATCAACAAGTATCATTAGGCTGCAATATTTTTCTTATTTTGGCATGAATAAGACAAGGTGCAAATGAGAAACATACATCTTCACTAGTCTTTGGAAATATCTGAAATAATTGACTTGCTCAGTCTTCTGTGATGGTTTGGTGACCACTAACTGTGACAATTTGCATAATAGTCAACTCTTCACTTCTGTAGAGATAACTGTTTGTATCTGATTAAAATTAGGACTGTTTTAGTTCTCTTGACTTTTCCAGAAGTTGCAGTAATAGAGATTTGCTGTTATGCTTTAACCAAACAAATGCACACATGGGGATAACAATATGCTGAGTTTATGCAGATTTTACAACACAAATCTGAATAAAATACCCACTAATAGACCCTTAAGGAGTAATAAACACACATGAATTTTCCTTAGTTGCACTTTAAAGTGATTTTAACATACTACTAGACCTTAACAATAATATTTAATTGACAAGATTATGCATTTGTATGGATTGAAAAGGTGGTAGATCTCTAATTCCAAATGAACCATAAATTCACTTTTGCATAACATGTTTTATTTATTTCTCTATAGCAGAGATGTTCTCCATCCCTCCTAGTGAGAGTTTCTTAAAATACAGACAATTTAAATAGATTTAATTACCATTTATCATACTCCTAACTCCATGAGATCATCCTAAGTTGAATTCTATATTTCCAGATAGTGAAGGAGCTAGATAAAAACAGGGCAACATAACGAGAAGCTAATAGAAATGAAATGCTATCTAGTGTTTGAAGCTGTTCTGTTTTCAGTGATGTTGTCGGTATTTTTCTGTAGCTTCCTTCTTGATTTCCCAAGTAGATGGAATTTAAGTTTATTTAATTTCAAGTTTCAAAGTGGCGAGGAAAAAACATAATAAAAAATAAGGATGCTCTATTTTGCTATATGATCATGGCTGCAATTTTCACATTAATGTTGTGGCCACTACAGTAGACTTAAATCTCCAAATCATGCTGATGCATTGGACAAATGGAAAACAATGATAGGGGAAAAGAAAGAAAATAGTAGTTACAATACCTTTACAAATTCAGTAGTGGGCTACTTATTTTTTCCGTATTATTTCCAGTCTGAAATGTTTTCACTTTTCAAGTCTATGGTATCTTTTTTACAGTTTATTTGCCAACACTTCCCCTGGGATCCCATTGGCAGACATTTTCTTTGTGGCTCATGTACTTTCACTGAGAGGAAACATTTTTCAATTAGACTGTAGATAATTAGATGGCAGATAAATTAGAACATAATATACCTCCCTATACAGATAGATCTCCAGTGGTTCTGTATTGCTAGCAGGAGCAGAAGGAAGTCTCTGAATAATTCTCAGTGTGGGAGCTATATTGACATGACTTTCAGTGTCCCAGTTATGACACGGTGACTGGGGGGTCACTTTGGGTCTTCCAGAGCTTCTTTTTCCAGTTGCCTTTCCTCCTCCTGCCGAGTCACGGGTGCTTCCCTGGGATTATTCCCTAGAGGGGATTTCTCACTTAAGTGTTTGGGTCCACCCTCAGTTATTAACTTTACATCAGGGGTTGTTGGGCATTGGTGGCCATTTAGCCAAATGAGCCTGGGGAGTTTATCAGTTACATTTCTGAGAGCAAAAGGCTCACCCACACTTGCACACAAAGTAGCCAGGTCCTTCATAACTGTACTGGACAGCTAACCCAGCCTTGTGGTCACTTTGCTTCACCAGAACAGCACAAATAAAACAGTCACACCATTCAACTGTAACCAAAGACTCCTAAAAAAAAAAATCATACAGTTCCTCTGCAGTTTTCCTGAATAGATAATTCTGGGACCATGGAAAGGGTCAGCGATGGCATGAGTTCATTGCGATATTGGCAGAGTTGGTGAGCGGATTTAAGCTCAAACGTGCAGAAATCTTAGCATGTAGCTGCTTTTAACATTTACACAGTCCCTCTGACTTTCACATGTTAAGTTTTCATAAAAGAAGTCTCTACTTCTTTATGCAACATCTTGTGTTCTTGCAGCATCCCCCAAAATGACTTAGTCAAAATAAAATTTAAATGATCAAAACTTCTAATATTTCTTCTCTTCCAAAAAACAACAAAGCCCAACACTAGTTTTTGAAATACCTAAAAATCTGACAGTGATATAAAAGTAGCAGTGCCACATATTGCATAGAGACTATTTAAAATGCAGCTGAAGTAAATAGATATCATATACAAGATATTTAAAATCTTGCACTAATAGTTCTGGGAGCACAAATACTTCTTTCAGTGCCATTAAGACTTATTTTAAAATGGATCAACCTAAAATATAACCTGTTTAGCTATCAGTTATGGCCACTACTTTCCATCATATAAACATTTTGAGCAGTCTGAAAATGCACATCCTTAGTTGATATACTGCCATTACCTGGAAGTCTATTACGCTGTAGTTTCTAAATGAGAGACTAGAAAATTTCCAGCACATTTTTGCTATGGAAATTCAAAGCTCTGTGAGGACTTAGGTTAAAGTTGTAGTCTGGGTGTACCAATTACTCAAGAATTTAAGAAGTCTTAGGTAGAAATTAAAATTTAAACTATGAGAAATCTAAACCTCCCTGTGAACAACTTAAGTTCTCACGGTGGCTGCAGCATCAAACGAACAAAAGGTTCTGTTCATCCTATACTATAGAAAAAATGTCAATTCAGAAAATTCAAAGATTGGTTTCTCAGCTGACTTGTGTTGGAGTAGTCTGTTAGATTCAAGGCAAATCTCAAGATTTCCACAGTTTGAGAACAGGGTCCAGTGATCTAATTGGTTGAAGAAAGGGGTGGCAACGATTTTAAATAGTAAGGCTGGATTGTTGTAGTCAATTAGAGCATATTTAGCCATTCAAACTGCTTTATACTAGTGCTGGATGTAATAAAATAGAAAAAAAGCTTTAAAGAAGGGATAAAAACTTATAAAGATTATGTTTGCTCTCTAGCAAAAAGATGGCACTTTTGCTCTTTACTGAAGTAGATTGTGCAGACAGAGGCGGCTTGCGAAGTTTGATCTTCTAAAGGAAGAGGAATTCATCTGCCATTATAGGGTGGCATTACTTCTGCTCTTGAAACCTGTGATCCTCACAGCTAAGCAGAAATGTGTGAGCTGCTTCTTTGCTTGCAGTGCTGCCACCCTTTTCTCTGAATGCCTTTACTTCTCTGCTTGCAATGTTAGTTGTTGTAGAGGCAGCTCCGGTTTTTAAAGATAAAACTCTTCCTCCTCTTCAATCTCACTAAATGTGCTGTGCTCCTTATCCAAAAGGCAGATCATTTTAATTCAAAGCATTATTTTTGTATAACATATCACTCTGGCTTACATTTTCCATGCAAAACACTAACTATCAATGACTTTTTAACAAGGAGGATTGTTCAGCCAACTTCTGAGATTATCACTCACGGAACTGTGGAACAAAGCGGTGTAGATTTGCCCAGTTTATCAGACAGGCCACCAGCTTTTATTATTTCAGGGAGAATCAAATTGGAAGTTGCTTCTTGAACTAATCAGGGCTGATTTGCTCTAAAGTTGCTTCCTGACTTAGATCTCAGGCAAGGAAGTGCTGTAATCAGTTCCCAAGGGCTGTCAGAGTTGTGATGGGATATTAAAGGAATGGTACACTACCTTTAAAATGTTCCCTAATCTTGGGAGATTTTTGTGTTTAACACAGTTAAATCTGAGCTTGTTGTATAGAAACAAAGATTAATTTCATGAGGTAGCTTTATGTAAGAGTCTAATGTACTTGAGGCAGCAGAACTGAATTTTGGAGAGAATATATTCCGGTCTGCTCCAAGGTTTGTACATTCAGTTAAAAATACAGACTGGCAGAATTGTTCAAAATCAAACATTTACTACCAATCCAAAAAAACCAAAAAACAAAAAAAGACCAAACCCAAAAAACACCCTCAAAAAAAAAAACTTCATAAAAGAGAAAATGAGTCCCCCTGAGTGTCTCTGTTTGCATATTAGCCCATAGCATGGGCTCTGCCAAGTTGCTCTCTGACTGACTGCTGCAGATGCTCTTTCTCAAGTATTCTGAGTGAGATCTTTAGTGCAAGTCTTTGGGGACAAACAATAGCACCTGTTCCTCACAAGATAGCAGCCCAGTTAGTCCATTCATGTATCTTTAATGAAGCTCTGGGGCAGATGGCAAAAAATGGCATCATCAACGACAGCACAGAGGAGACAAAAGGGGAAAGTGCCGATCCAACAATGTGCTATTTTTACGAATGGGAAGAGACAGCGTCAGAGTGTTTCTTGGGCATCTGCTCCTCTCTTGGTTTTCAGAAAGACCTGAGGAACATCTCAGCAATTAAAATTTCTGGGCATGTAGCCGATTTTATGAAGTACACTGATCAACCCCTCCTCCCAATTTCTGCCCCCCTCAGTAAAATCAAACCCATCATCTTCATAATAATAAAACTCTCAGGAATAGAAATTGTCAAAAATTAAGGAGTTAACTAGATTTTTTTGCATTCATTTTATGTATTTAGTAGTTTTCTGATCAATGATACTTTCACATTCTCTTCCTTCTCAATGCTTATTTGTGCTTTTCAGTTGACCTGTGCTGGAAATGGGCACGTATGTGTATAATAATTCTGTGTGAAACCAACACTTACATAGGAATTGTATTTCATATGTGCCAGAGGGAAGACCTGTGGGAGGGAATGGTGGCCTTTCAGTATGAGCTTTTTTCAGTCTGTTTAAGTCTCTTAATTGTAAATCCAAACTTACAGCCTAAATGTAACCTATAGTCAAAGTTATGCTGATTTATATAGACTGAAGACCTGCTCCTGAATTCAGAGTAGGAAGAATAGCAGATAGCCAGAACTTGAAATGGTAATTTCCCACACTTACAGAAATACTTTTATTTGAGTGCTTAAAAAAATCTATACAGCTGAGTCGATCAAAATCTACAGGAATGCATTGTAGGATTTGGTTATGAAATGTTTCAAATTATCTTTATGACACAATGGAGTGAAATACTGCAGTGTGTATGTTTGCACCTTCACTCAAACCACAGCACTCTGATCTCTTCTGTGTTTTGTGAGACTGTGTTGGAGTCTTGTACCTTTGCAGCTCCATGTAAATGCTTTATGTGGGGGATATTTCTTGTGATTTTGGATCCATTTGGTTAGATGTAATTTAGGAACTACTGCAAATTTTTGCAAGTTGTATTGCATTGACTTTCTTCCAGTACAGTTGCTTCTATCAGACAAAGCCTGTGGTTTTCCTTTGCTGTGCTCCTGTAGAGCCAATGTGTAGAAACACCGGGCAGCAAAACCAGCACCATTTTATCAGAGCTGAATGCCTGTTCTGGGCACATGGGGATCAACTCCAATCTGACCAAGTTTAACGCATAACCTAAAACACACAGCCAGGCTTACCTCAGCTAAAATGAGAGAAATAGCTGCGTAAAGCTAGTTTCTTTCACGCCCCAGTGCCGTAGCAGTAATTGCACAAAGACCTTTTTATTATAAGTTGATTTTCCTGAGGAATGGATTCAAAAAATACTGTAAAGTGTTTATTTTTTGCTTGACCTTTATTAACCTCCATCTTAGGGCTTTCCCGAGAGAAGAGTTGTTGGTAAATTAACCCTCATAGAGACACACAGTAGCATTTCTGCACTGCATCAATGGTTGTGAAAGTAATGGGGATATGACAAGAAAATTTGGCAGTATTTAAACAATGTCATAGGTCAACATATGGGACTTGACCAAAAATGTTTTTTAGGAATTAAATGCAAAAAAATTCTCGAAGTGTACTTTAAGTTTTTAATGGAGTTTAATTCCACCAATTTATGGTAGGATGAGGGAATTTTTTTTTCTGCCTAAACCCCCATTTTTTCCTACATTTATTAGCTTTGATATATAAAGCATTATATGTTTGCTGAACTGCTAATCAGAAAAATGATAGTCAAACCCTTGAGTATGTCTGGGGTTAAGGAATGATGGATAAAAATTCTTTGAGATCCTAGCCACTGTTTCTGAAACACAGGTACTGTAAATTAAAGAACTAGGAAATTACCTAATGGATTTAACAGGCATGTCTTATCACATAATTCTCTATATGTTGAATACAAATGCTAGTATAAGAAGAAGAATTTTTTTCTTTGTGCATGTTTGTGGTTTTTCAATACATTTATTACGGTCAAATTAAATTTGATATAGTAGGTTTTGTTTTGAAAAACCACAAACATGCACAAAGAAAAAAATTCTTCTTTGTGCATGTTTGTG